>VYZP01010857.1:19503-40772 GCA_013400635.1 Hypocryptadius cinnamomeus | reverse complement strand
CAGTACTGCAGTGAAGTTGTCAATACTGAGATGGCCCAGAGTAGAGAAATCCCAAGGCCTGTATTGCGTCACTTCAGATCGTAAGACAGATGATGGGGCAGGTCCTCCTTCTTGCCAAGCAGACTACTCTATTTTTGCCATCAGAAAAATAGTTGAAACCTGAAGCTCCCTTAAGATCTTAAGCAGGAAAAAAATCTGATGCAAAATCCAGTCATAGTGCTGGACATGTGTTATTCCTGGGCAGAGGAGTGAGCAGGAGATGCTGGGCTGAGAGTAAAGCAGACTGCATTCTGCACTGAAGCAGATCATCCTCTCTAACCATGGTTTACTGTGGCTTTCTGGCTTGCTCTTCTGAAAACTCTGCCTTTTCAGGAAGAGTGGCTCTGCACCAACAGTGTCCTTGCTGCAAGGGCAGCCTCTGGAAGTGCAGATGATGTTACTGAACCTACTCCTGCTGTCCCTTTCCTCTTCCCTGAGATCTCCTGGCACTGCTGGAGCCTGGTGGACCAAGGTCCAGTCTCAAACAGCCTCCAGTGGTGCACGATCAGTCCTCTCATCCTAGTACTTTTCTTTCCCTATAAGCAATTCCAGTGATTTATGTGGCTTAATGGAAATTGTCTTCTGTCTTCCCTTCCCTTCCTTGCTCTGCACATCAGTGCCTCGTGTTTTGGCCTAAGGCTATGGGCCTCCTAAGCTGCTTTCCTCGCAATTTCTGAGTCCCGGCTCAATCTGCTGCGTTGGTGTTGGCTATTTCCCAACATTGCCAGTGCTGACTATGCTGCTTATTTATCCCATTGGACGTTGTTAAAATAAAGCTTCAGTGTAATTTTTAGGCTGTTTGGTAGATGAGTGCTGTTTGTACCTGAGCTGTCATAGTTTCACTGATATTTAGAGATTTAACTGAAAGTAACAATCCTTTCTACATTCTGTCAAGTATTGAAGTCCTATCTGAAACTCACCCTTAAACAGCTTTGCACTTAGAACAGTTCTCTTTGGAATGTTTTTTCCCTTGATGAGCATCTGTTTCCAGATCCAGACTGTTGGTGTAGCTCTCCTGTTCACCTGAATCACCCCTTCTGTTCCTGGGTATCACAGCTCCTTGTTAGGATGGGGGATGAGGATGGGGAAGGAGATCGGTTGTTAAATCTCTTCCCATCCTTCAGCTGGCAGGAAAATGGTGATTCGTCCTGTCAGCTTTCACTTGGAGCATTTCTAGGCCCCAGATGTGTGTTCTCAGCATTCCCAGATTGGCTCTACTTCCTTGGAAGCAGAAGCTGTGGGGGTATGCAAGAGACTTCCAATTTTAGTGGCACAAGAGCTGTGTAAATGCAGCTATATCAGTGCTGGGCCAAGCTGGATATCCAGCTGCACTGCATCATGTGGCTTTATGAGCCTGTGTCTCCACCAGCTCATGAGTCTCTGTTTCTGATCTGTTTCTTGGTGTCGGCACGCACGTCTTTGCAGATGTGTGAGCTCAGGGGTCCAGCCCCAGACGGCTGCAATTCTTTATCTTACCATTTCAAGCACTGGCTCTTGAGCTGTGATTGGCAGGGAGCCCAGCAGCCATATGGCAAAGGGCATGTTGCCCAGTGCTGAATTCCCTTCACTGACTCCATTTGGAGTCATATCTAAGTTCTGAACCCTCCAAACTTCTGGATGAACTAGCCTGTTCTTCCACTTTGAAGCACCCTCACCGGAAACAAGTGGGCAACTGTGATACCTAAAATACAAAAGAGGATTTTAAACCTTTTTCTTACCAACCCCCTGAAATTAACTCCGCAGCAGGACTTTTCTTACAGAGGTGTGCTTAGAATGTGATAAGCAACATGAGCAAACCCAAAAGAGTGATGAAGGAGTGACTTAATTAATGAAGAGATCAGATTAATGAAGAGATCAGATCATTATTAATGAAGAGATCAGATCTAGATCAGTAGTAACTATTTCAGAAAACCTAGTCCATCCGTTTCTGATAAAACTTTATGCACTGAATCTAGCTTTCACTGGCTCCCAGGGCTGTCCTGGGTTGCTTGTGTGTTACACTCTAAAGTTAGGTATGTGGTATTTTTAATAAATGCTTATTGCTGTATCTTGGTCTAATGAAGAGATGTTCAGGATAAGCTGAATGTTGCAAAACCTTATTTCAGTGTTTATTTTTCCTCAAATCATGTTACAAAATGACAGGTTGCACAGCAGCTAAAGCAGGGTTGTCAAGGGAAGCCATCTAGATATTAACTGATGAAATTTTAACTAAGCTTTTCATGATAGAGCTGTTTTGTCAGTCAGGTCCCTGCTTATGTATGCATTTAAAGAGTGGCATTAAATTGACTGTTCTCCTTGAGTTAAAACTTACACAGGCATTTTAGCCTGCTGTCCCATGGTTTTCTAATACAAAATTTGCAACAATCAATGCAGAATGACATGATGATTATACCCACTGTAAATTACTTGTTTTAAATAAATGTGTGTCATATAGGTAGTAGAAATTCATGCCTCATTGCTAAACTTGAAATCTTAACTCTAGCTTTTTTGTTCCTGTAAAGCCTACTAAATATTGTTAGATACCTGAGGATTGCAGATCATTTTTCAATAATACTGGCTTCAGAATTCTTTTAAAGCCAGTATTCTAAAGGGAGAAATTAATATGCTGCGTGTAATTACTAACAGAGTAAAATGGCTGGATGGTCACTGGCAACCACTGGAGTAATAAAATTCTTCCCTGGTCACAGGTTTAGAGCATTGTCTGTCAGAGTGCTGTACATGACTTGATGTTGAAATGCTTTCTATTTCAGCATGTACACCTAAAGCAAAGTGTTTACAGAGGCTCAAAGACTTATCTGTACAAATGCTCAAGTTTTGAGGTCTGAAGAAGGTGGGCAGCTCCAGGGAAGGGACAAATGGTGTACATGCTGGTTGTGTAAGCATACCGGTATACACCTGGAAAACTCGGGCACAACTGCTTGGTTTTAACTTTTGAGAGAATCTTTTCTGGATGTATTTCTGATAGAAACAAGCATAAAGGTTGCTAGCATAAATATTTAAAACATCTCCTACTAAATTCCTCCAATTTTGTCTTCTTCGCTGAAAAGCAGGTTCTTCTTGAAAAGAATGCTCCTCCTAGAGAGAAGGGAAGTACTAAATGTTTATAGATAAAAGACCACATAAGAGATCAGAGAACTGTGTGTTTTGCTGTTCTTCTGTGACTAATTGAAAGGTAATGCATTAGAAGGGAGGTGGGAGGCAGAGGACAAAAGAGAGGAAGAGAGAGACTAAAGTGTGCAAGTGACAACCACAAGCTGTACTGCTTTGCGGTGGTGGGCATGGAAGGAGAGGGCACATCGATGTACTTTAGCTGAGATGGAATAAAGCCGTGGCACAAAACTGTTTATAACTTGTGTGTTATCACACCTCAGCCGTGGAGGTTAGAGTTTTATTTTGCCTTGGTCAGCTTTACTAAAACTTCAGTCTGTGTTGTGGTTGTGCCCTGCGAGTTGTCATGTGTTGGCATAAACTGCTCTTGCAGCTTTGCTGCTGGGACAGGTGGAAAGTATGTGAGTCTCTGATATAGTGGTCTTACTGGGATGTGATAGTATAATAGCTTTCATTTGCATGTGTTCTTTGTAATCATGCTTGCAGAAGCTGATATGGGACATCCAAGTGAAAGGGCTTTTTCCCATTAGAAGGAAAGTACAGTAACTGGAAGAAGGGCAATTCCTTCAGTGAAGATTGAATCTAATCCATATCTGAGTTTAAACTGTTTTTGAGAATTAGAACTTAATTTAGGCAGGGTTTGTTTGTGCTATCAACAGGCATATTTTAGAGGAGATGACCTTGGTTTGCTGTGGGTCACTGTGTTTACTCCTGTGTGTAAATTGTGGCCTGCTGATCAGACAGGAAACATTTTGGGTTGAAAGCTTCCTGTCATGTCCTCATTCATGTGAAAATGAAGTTTCTTGCTGTTACAATCCTTTCTGGCACATCTTCTTACCTGTGTCAGAAGGGTTGCAAGCTAACAGGTTGAAGGAACTGCACTGCAGACATTTGGAAGAGACTGCAGCACTCTTTGCAAAGGATGCTGCTCTATCCAGGCAGATGGTTGGCCTAAAAAAACAGGGCTGGGACTCTGGGCTGTTGCTCCAAAGAAAGTAGAGAGAGAGTTAAGTGAAAAGGAATTTTTAAAAGATGAATGATGTGCATACTTCTTGTGCTCGGGGCAGCAGACCTTTACTTAAAACATCTGGTTTATGTGTCGTGGAAGGTCACACTGAAGGAAGATCAAATACTGGGAAAGGTCTGAAGCAAGTCATCCAAGATCTAGATAAAGGTATGTGCAGCCAATGCTGATGCAAACTGGCAGATGTGGGATGACCACATATGCACCTTAACAAGCATGACCTATATCACATGATCCTGTGATAATTAGAGAGTGACCGTGCTGACTGTGCTGTGTCCTCACCTTATAGCAAGCTAAAAAACAAACAAATCCCAGGTCCCTTTAATCATCCAAGGGAGTACCAGCTGTCCTGCCTATACAGCCTGCTTAAAATGAATCCAGGTTGGTATGTCAGACATCAGATAATAAACAGATCTGCTCTTGCAAGTGTCCACTCCTCTAAGTCCTCCTCACTAATACTACTGCCTGCATGTTTACTCCTGTGGGAAGGAGAGTTGCAGGTTTGTGGGATATACACAAGTCCTGCTGGACCTGCTGCAGCTGATTCGTTGAACCTTATCTTGTGGTAGCCCTGTTTCTCTCTTGGCCAGGTATGGGCTTCTCTGTACCTAGGAGAAGAAGGGGACCTGCTTTGGGTGTGGAGGCATGTGATGGATTTGCTGCATTTCACGTGACTTATTTTATGACCTGTTTTTCATTTGCTTAGTAAGGACTCTGACCTCTACATGAAAAAGTCTGTTGGGTAGTGATGGCATAGAGAACTTGGCAAAATGAAAGCATTTACAACATCTGTATCTTTGAAGTGCCTCTTTAATAGTGCCATTGTCATGCCAGTTGGAGGCAACACTTCTCTTTGCAATTGAAAGGCTCAGCAGAACTAGCTGATAAGCACTGGTGCCCTGCTGGGAAATTGACCCTTTGAACTGGGAAGAATCTCTGCAGATAAGCAAGTAATGGAATTTTTATCAGGTCTTGCTTTTTATTGTAGCTTGTTTAGGGTTGTCAGGCTTTCTATGTAGCAAAAGTGTTTTCTCTCTAGTCTAGTAGGTGAGGGAGTAATGTAATATTCACAAGCTAAAGATGCTGCTTCCAGGCTTGGAAGGGATAGTCATGCCACAGAACAGAAAAGAAACAATGACAGTAAAACTTAAATAACAAACATATGTTGATTTAAGAGCCAAACTTGCTGAGCATCCTAACTCCCAAGGGAAAGGAGAAGAGTTTTGAGGATACTCTTAGGATCTTCATAGGACAGACGTAAAGTTTTTTCACTGTTTTCTTTTTTTTTTTTTTTTTTTTTTTTTTTTTTTGAGCCATTAAGTTTGTTTAACAAACTTCAGTTTTAATTTCGCAATGGAAATAAACTAAATTAAATAAATTCCTCTTAGAAACATTTGTTTCAACGACATAATAATGCTTGAAAGCAAACCACTGTTAAACACTGGGCTTTTTTTGTCCGGGTGAGAATCTGCTTTCATTTAAAACAGGGATTGAGCTTTTCAAGTCTTTTCTTTCTAAGCCATAAAACTGAACCATTAGACTTCTTGTCTCAAATCCCAGTAACAGAAAAGCAATAAGAAGAAAACTAAAATTCAGACTTTACCTGAATTTTGAGTCATGTTGTGTCCCTGTCCTGAACTGTTGATATTTCCAGTTTGACCATTCCAGGAGAGCACAGTGTGAGTTGTGGCAGGGCTGCTGTGGTCTGTGGGAGTGTTTGAGTCAGCTTTGCATGTTCTGAACTGGGACATTGCACATTCAGCCTGCGCAATCTGTGTAGCCAAGCAGCCATTTCTGGGAGCCTGCACATCCCATACACATGGTTTGAGTTGTGAAGTTTGAGGCAATAGCAGAGAAGATATGACTCTATTAAAGATGTCAATTTGAACAAATCCATCTCGTGGATGACCTGCAGATCAGAAGAAAACTCTAAGGAGAATATAGCAAAGCAGTGTAGGAAGCTGCTGCCATTGCAGTGGGGGACGGACGTGTTGCTCTGAGTACAAATTAATCAAGTTCAGGCTGACATTCCTTCGTGTCAGGTTTCCCCTTTGGTCTCCACAAGACACTGCTGCAGTGGAAAACCTTTCTCTCCAAGTAGTTTTATGCCACTTAATTGCTCTTTAAAATGTGCTTTATTCCTTGCTAATGATGTAGCACTGCTGTGCTATATTAATGAATTTGTAGTTTAAAGAAGGGGGGCAGGGGCTGACATATGGCAAATACATACTTTAGTTCTGGTAAGCACATGATTTTGAAGATAAACAAAGCTGTTTCTTTATCCTCAGCATGTACTTTTTTTGTTTTGCTGATAATGAGAAAAAATTAACAGTGTTAAACTTGATTGAAAACAGCAGTATCTTCTGAAATTAATATCTGTATGAATGACATTGAAAGTCCCTCTGCTTTTTTGCATTTACTCTAGGGTTCTTTTGTAAGTGTAATATACATTAAAAAATCATCCAAACTCATAAAAGGAGTTTCAAATTTCTCTAATTTTGTTTTCAGTCTAGTAGCAATGGTCTCTCTGCATTTGCTTCTCAAATGTATATAACTAAAAGCTATTTTTATTAAAAATTGATTCTATCAAAAAGTTTCCAAATTATGGAAGAGTTTCTGAAAGTATTTTATAACTTAGATGTTTTGCATTGAAGTTTATAACTACTTCCAGCACTCAGGCTGGAGTAAATCATAGTTCCAAAATTTATTTTTTTAAGGACGTGTTTAAAAGACGTGTAGATGCAGCACTGGGGGACATGGTTTAGTGGTGGACTTGGCAGTCTTAAGTTAACAGTTGGACTTGATGATTTTAAAGGTATTTTCCAATCTAAATGATTCTGTTATTCTAAGGAAATTTATGTAAGCCTAAAAATTGAAGGAAGGCAGCAGTTACACTGCTATTCCACATTTTAACCATGTTTATTAAAGTCAGTGGAAGACTTCTCAAAAGCCAACACTGGGCAACCTATCTGGGCAGTGTTTCATTTAGCAGTGGCTGGTCCTCTGACCCTCAGACCAGATGCTAGACTGTCCAAATCCATTGCCCTTGCCCATAGTTTCCCTGCACTGTGCACTGCAGCACACATGTGCCCTTTTCACAGGCATTGCTCTTTGGTGGATTGTCTTTTTTCACATTCAACATGTGTGAAATACTCATCAGGGAGCTGAGGGTGGCTGTTGTGTGTGTTGGGGTACTACATAGGCTCAAAGATTCTTTGAGGGGGGACTGTGGAGGGAGGATGGAGAAACCCAAGCCCAGCCCTTTCCTGGCCCACATGGTAGGAGCACTCCATGGCCTTTCCTGTATCCCACTCACTGTGCCCAGTAGTGCTAGCTACTCAAACTACCCTGTGAAATGTACCAGCAGTGAAAGGGTGTGAGCAACTGCAGGCTGGGGCTTGCACTTGGGCCCTGTTGCTGTTTAATTTGCCAGTGCAGAGATGGTTGGAGTGTCCTTTCCTTTAAAGGAGGGCCAAGGTACTCTAAGTGGAGTCTCTAATTTGGAGTCCAGAGGGTATTTGACACTGTGCAGGCTGCAGCTGCACCAAAAGCTCATGGCTTGTGTCTCGCTGCGCCTCCCAGACCGTGCTGTGTGTGATATGAGTGTCCCCAGAGCCTCCTGGGCTGGGCGCTGAAGGCTCTCAGCAGAAGTGCACAGTGGGACCTGCTCACCCAGTCTGCCCCTGGGGGCTTCCTTTTTGGGGATTGCCTGTCTCCAGGGAGACTGTGGGCAGGAGCCCCCAGAACATCCCTCTGCTCCTACGAGATACAGGTCCAGTTAGTTTATTCTGCATATGCGGTACATGAGAACTTAATTGAAGGTGTAAAAAGGGGAGCTGCGTTGAAGAAATGCTATGATGAATGTTTCTATGAGGTTTAGTGTACAGGAATTTATTTTAGTTTATTTCTTTTCTATTGTGAAATTAAAACTGAAGTTTGTTAAACAAACTTAATGGCTCAAAAAGAAAAAAAAAAAAAGAAAAAAAAAAAAGAAAACAGTGAAAAAACTTTACGTCTGTCCTATGAAGATCTTAAGGGTATCCTCAAAACTCTTCTCCTTTCCCTTGGGAGTTAGGATGCTCAGCAAGTTTGGCTCTTAAATGGCCCTTCCCAAGACTGAACTGTGGTCAGTGGTTTGTCCAGAAAAGAAGTTTGGTACTGCTGCCTTGCAGAGTACTATTCTATACTCTAAGTATTTACTGAAGCATTCTAGCAGCGAGTCTCATTGAGTTTATTGGGAAGGAGGCAGGTGCCATGAAAAATAGGAACTAGTTTATAAACATCTCTGGCATAACCTAAGTCTACTCTCAATTTATAAGATAACACCCCTTTTAATATAAAGCCCAGCCTCTGAAGTGCCTTCTCTCTGCCAAATCTAAAAAATGTCTTTGTGCCCTTGAGATGTGGGAGGAAAAAAGGAGAGCATGCAATTTGGGGTCATCCTGTGATTTTTTTTTTCTCTCCTTTTTCTTTTGAAATAGAGAAGTGACCTATGCCTTCTTAGCTGTTTCCATGGACTGAGCTGTAGATGTAAATTTTTTTTAACCCATTGTTATTTATGCTGTGATGTTCTCCTACAAATTGACTGTATTGTGAACAACACAGTGGATTATTTTGTATTTCTTCATAATTCTGATTAATGGTGTCTGATTTCTTCTAACACCTCTCACACGAGGGTTTTAGCTCTGCTCTTTGAAGCAGACATACACCTATGGTGGTAATTAGGTGAACTCCAGGGACTGAACTTGGTGTGCTCCCCCCAGAGGGTTTCTCCTCAAGATCCATAACTGAGAGATCTCCGTGCAGTTCAAAACATGTTATTTAGCTGGAAAAGTGGATTCTGTTGCTGCCTTGGTCTTCTAGATAAAAGATGTGCATGATGAAACCTTTACTAATCAAAGGGCAAAGTTCCAGTCATTCAGAACAAGCCAAGCTAACTGTTGCCAGTATTTCATGTACTCTCCTTTGCAGGTGAGTTGAGGCAGCAGTGCTTTCAAAATTCTTGTATTGTTACCTCTTATGGTGAAACATGTTTTCTTGTAACATAACCAGAGTTTGAACAGTGTGACATTAATTTCTCCTTTGTTGTGAAAAGCTTTTCTTTGCCTTCATTTAACTGCATCAAAGTAGCAAAATTTTGATGATACAGTGATGTGCTATTTTAGAGTATTGTCAAAGCAGCATTCAAATAAGTCATGAATCTGTGCAAGAAAAGGGTAGTATCAGCCCATCTTTCAGATGAGGAAAGCTGATAAAGAATGGCAGTGGTGTATTAGTAGTCACAGGAAGTCAATGCTTACCTTGATCTGTATTTGAGGAGTTGGGTTTATATAGGGCACTCTGTTTTCTTAGCTGTTATGTCTTTCCTTAAATGTTATGCATGGGTCTGATGGTCTGATTCTGTGTCATCGATCAGAATTACAAGGGTAATACATAAGTATCTTCCTGCAAAATGTGACAAGATAGTACTATTTGGCAGTGGGTACAGTTGCTGCTGCTTAGGATAACTGAGAAAATGTACAGCTCTGCCTCAGGTAGTCAGCATTGTCCCAAAACAAATGCCCGCTGTTCAAGGGATTCAGTCTTTTCCAGGACAACCCATGTGCTTAATTATTGCCTTGGTGTTCAGAGTAGAGGCTGGCTTTGTGAACCGTGGGGTTTGCTTTGGGTTCTCATTAAATGTTGTATGCCATAGTGTGACACACAATATGCCCTGCAGTGTGTCATGTGCTGTGATGCTAATCAACATTCAATACCAAAGGAGGAGAGCAGCTGCTCCACAGTCAGCATGTCTGAACAGTCCTGCACTCAGCAGGGTATCACTTAATTTGCGCTAATGGATAAAAAACTGGCCTCATAGCACTTGTGTAAATGAGCCTAATGATCAGGGAAAAAATGCAAACTAGTTTTCATTTATTCATAGAGATACGTGTAATTAGAGGTAATAGCTGGATCCAAAAACTTGCTCTCCGGCGTTTATTTGTTGATAATACAAAATGCGAATGACTTGTTCCACTGTTTCTCTCTTTTGAAGTTATTAACTTCACACAGGACTTGAAATACATATGCTCTTAAATTCTCATTGAGAGACTTACAAGGCTTAATGGGAAAAAGCTACAGATAATTGCATCTCCTAAACTTACCTCAGTCATTTTCAGTGTGGTAACGGATCTCTATTGTAAATCCACTGCTGGCAGGATCAGCATATTGCTTCAGGTTTTTGACCTTTTTCCATTGGCTCCACTGTCTTCTGTAGATTAGAGAAATCAAGAGGGGCAGCTTGTCCATTGCAGTGATGGCAGCTGAGTAATAAGGTCGTAATTAGGTACAAAAGTCTTATTTTAGCACCTAAGCTGTAGAGTACTAACTGCCCTCTTCCATTTCCCAGCATTGTTCATTTTCCTCATTCAGGAAGTCTGATATTCCCCTCACAGGTGTGTTGTCCTTGTGGCACCGCTGACGGAACTTGATCATACATGTCTTGAAGGATCAATCAGTCACATTGTGACATAGTCCAATGGCATCAAGCAGAAGTTGATCTACCTGAAATTTTAATAAGTCATCATCTCGTTGGGTTTGCTAAGAAGTGCTGAGTGTGTGCTTCTCACCCTGCTCTACATGCTGGTTTTGACTGTGCAGATTTCTCCAAGTGTAATCTTACCTGTGTGATGTGCAGGGAAGTAAATCCAGCGTTAATGCACAGTGTTTTTACAGGAGGAAGCTGAGGCTTTATGGTCCTAGCACAGAGCCAGTCTAGGTTTGTGGGCATTCCTTATTTTCTGTAGCCTCATGCTGTGCAAACTAGCTACATGAAATTCCACAAGAGTGAGTTTCATTCCTGCTAAGCAGGCCCCTCTCTAGACCTTTGCATGGTAACTAAGTCTTGAAAAATTTTAGGTTTTTTGATCTGACCAGTACACAAAGAACTGATTGAGGAAGGACATTCTTAATCCAGCTGTATAATGGCACCATGTTGGTTGTCAGTATTCTCCATTCTTGATTCATCCATTTCTTAGTGAAACTGTAGTTAACTAGATGGTCTTTTCAAACCTTTTATCTTTTTTCTTTTTTTCTTTTCTTTGATGTGCCCATTAGGCACATCTATTAAGTTCCTCTTTCTGTGCATGGAGCTTACGCAGCAGTCTGAAGGTGAGTGTGGGATATCTGCTGATGAAAGCAAATCATCCAAACCTAAAAAGGGATTCATGCCCCAATCCTCACCCTGCTCTTTGTTGGAAAAAGTGGTTCTTGCTTTAGAACTTACTGGGAGATTCAGAGTACCCTCAGAAGACTCGGGTTCTTGTTATCAGGTGGAAGTGAAGTCCAGGCCAGCTGTCAATTGCATTTGCAAAAACAGTATTATTATCACTGACTCCTTAGTTCTGCATATCAGAGAAGCATTATGAAGGAGTACCACTGAAGAGAAAGTAGCTGCTGACTGAGGAGGGAGGAATGTATGTGTAACACAAAAATCCAAAGATTACGTTAAGCTGGAGAGTCATGTGTATATGGCCATTGTGAAACATTGATTCTCATCATTTCTCTGCTTACTGATTTTCTGAGAGTTGATCTTGTCCTAGCAATAATTTTTGTAGACAAGAAAGCAACTTGGGAAAATATGTAAGTGTAAAGGGACTAACTTGTTGAAAACTTAAAATAATATTAAACATACATTAACATTCTCAGGACTTTTTAAATAGACTCTATATGTGATGAGTGCCATTTTCCAGACCCGTAAAAGTGCCGTGTCTTGACAAATCACCTGTCATACATATCTGAAGTCATATCAAGCAGCTCTCATATTCACAGGTTTTACTTAACAAAAACCTGGCTTGTTGAAAATTGAGTTCATATTGCTATCTCAAATACATGCTTTCAAAACCTATTTAAAAATAATAAAATATTATGTAGTGGAAGAGTCAGATGCTTTTCTCCTGTCTCCTGCTGAAAGTGGTTGAACTTTTTTCAGAAATTAATATTGAACTATCTTTGTGCAAGTGGCCTGACACTTGAGTAGATTAGCTCAGCCTCTGCTATTGGAACTGGTAGCAATGGTAAAATGGTTCACTTTATAGTGGCTGAATAGAAATATATTCTAATACTAAAAAAAATGGGAGCAAAAGTTGTCAATTCTAGAAGCATGCATTGCCTATGGCTATAGAGTGCATTAGCACTTATTCACTTCTATTGAATTCTGGTACTCTTTCAAAGCTAGACGTTATTATTTCAAGGCTATGCACCCAAAGGAATTCATCCTCCTGGGCAAGGTGCTAAGAAAAGCCAGGATGTACTGGCAAGCCCAGGTGGGTGTAGCTTAAGGCTCTGCCAACTGAGTGTCAGGTGTCAGGTGTCAGGTATTGTCAAGCAGTTGCTGTTTCAGCAGCTGCCAGTACCACGAGGGCTTAGGGATCAGTGGGTGTAGCACAAAGGTCACTCATGTCAAGGGTACCAGCTGAGTGTCTTAAAACAATTTCATTTGTACTGTTTGCTTCATACAGGAGGATTTTCAGTACCATAAATAATCAAAAATATTTTGCTCCTAAAGTGTCCTTATATATTCTTAAGAGTCTACAAACATTTCTGTAAACACGGATAAGGAAATACATATGTGTTGGAGGCTCCAGAATTTTCTATAGTAGTGTCATGTTGATGAGATGAAGCATGATATTTAGGGGATTTAAACTGATTTTCCCTGTTGTAGTTACAATTAATTATCTTGCCAGTTGGTGTGGAAAGGATAATGACTGCTAGCTAAAAAACATAATTAACTGGATTTCTATTTGAATATTTGTTTAACTACGATCTTCAATATTATCCTGCTGAACAAACAGACATAACTTACATCTTGAATAGACACTGCCTGCACATTTGGCCTTTAAATTCCAGTGCAGTGGAGATGAAGAGAAGGAAAGGAGCACTTTTATATTTCCAATTATCCAATCCTAAGCATCTAGCTCTGTGGAGAAGGGAATACTATTTCATCGTATCATCATAGAATCATAGAATGATTTGGGTTGGAAGGAACCTTAAAGATCATCTAGTTCCAACCCCCCTGCCATGCGAAGGCACCTTCCACTAGACCAGGTTGCTGGAAGCCCCAGCCAGCCTGGCACTGAACACTCCCAGGAATGGGGTATATCAAGCCATTGCAGCTCTTTGTGTGCCTCTGTCCAGCCAATTCCTTACCCTTTCAAATGCCTGTGGATGGTGGCTCTGCTAGGCCTGAGGTTTTTATTGAACTAGCACTTCTTGCCTAATCTTTCTCCTCAGTTTATACCTGAGTATCCATAATCACAAGGGTATTTGGCATGCACCTGGGAAAAGTGCTCTTGAAGCTGTCTTCCTGACTGCCTTTTGATGTGGTTTGGATGTGTCAGTGTAGTTATGATAGCTAGCTGCTGACCAGGAGTGGGACCATCCCTCTTGGTGTTCCTCCCTTTCCATTCCTAACACAGACAACTGGGCTCAACTCATCCTGCAATAGACCAGTTCTGGGAGCTAAACCAGCAGAGAAAAAACAATCATGCTTGGGGGTGGGGAAAGAAAAAGAAAATTTTAAAAAGAAAGAAGCAAAAGGAGATGGAAAAAAAAATGTAGCTTCCGGATAAGCTTTCTTCACTCTGTTAAGCAGAAAGCCTCTTTGGGTTTCCCAAAAAATGTGCTCAGTCATCCCATTGCCCCCCGCTCCCCAGGAAAAGAAACAGCAAGCTTCAACCATCTGTGTTTACCCCACAACTTACTTTGTCATACAGAGTTAGATCTATATTAGTGGGGCGAAGTTTGTACTAAGGGCAAAAGCCCTAAACACTGATTTTTATTTGTCCAATGGGGCATGGTTTGTTGCCCATTTTGGAGTAGTGTGTTACATTACATTGCTTCCATTGGGAAAAAAGAGGTTGGATTTTTTTTTTCTTTTAATCAAAATGCCCGCATATGGAGTTTCATAGTGCATTTAAGAAAGACATAGGAGTGAAACCTTCATGGCTGTCATTGAAGGAACTTCAGTTAGGTGGATGACTTTTTCTTATATTCTATATTTTTTTCCCTTCCCCTTTTTTTTTTAAATTTCAGAGTTGGAGAGAATAAGAGGAAGGGGGACGTACAAGTATCATTTCTATTTTAAGGCAACACACTGCAAAACTGTGTGTCAGTTCTGGAGTCAGGGTGTCATTTGGATGCTGCCTGGCCTGCTCCAAGCCTTCTTAAGTGTGAGGAAAAACAAACCTTACACAAATGAAACTACAGTAACAGTAGTGGCAGACTGAACAGAAGAGCAGCAAACCTCTGGTGATGTAAAAGCCTGCCCAACTTTTTTTACTGAGCAAGTGAGTCTGAGTGTTCCCAGGCTCACCTGGCTCAGACAATTATTTAGCCATTGATCTTTCTATGCAAAATACTGAAATAATTATCATATTTTGGTGATGCCTTTTGGTAGAAATTCATGGTCTTCAGTCTTGGCAGCTCATAAATCAGGTAGTGTCTCTTGCAGCTGCTGTACTAAGGAAAGCTAATAAAGGTGTAATGCATCTCATTACCCACCTGACATTTTTGCATGCTTCTTGCATCACTGTCTGCCTCAAGGTTGACCTGTGACATTAATTTGGTAAAATAACTAATAGTTAATCTAAGTGTTGTCCTCTCCCTTGTATTTGTAGTGTTCTGTGCATATAGCTTGTGGAAAGTGGCAGCAGAGAACTGTGCAGGATACCTATTTCACTGGCTGCTGAATTTCCCTCCAGATTTTAAGCAAGAGAGGAGGCCATCACAACCTTTGCATATCTCATCTTCGCCTTTAAACTCAGTTCTGTTTTCTCTGGATACAATGCTGCAGGAGCAGTGGTAATCCTCCATGTCAAATTTTCCCTTCACTGAAGTCAATCTTGTGTTTTTTCCTAAGTTCAGGCTATTGAAAAGCATTGCCAGCGACCGGGAAGACTGAGTGTAACTGGAGCATCACTCACAGAACAAAACTGCACGCGCAAAGGGTTTTATATTTGTTTTCAAATACTAGCTCAAATATTTGTTCAAATTATTAGTTTATAATATTACTACTGTATTTTTTTGTTATTATTATATTATTAGCTTCTTTACATAGGTGACAGCTCTTGGGTTAAATGTCCCTTTGTCTGCATGTATGAATGCTGACCACAGTAGAAGATCACAGAGTTCATACCATTTCCTTTTTTAATCTAAATAAATTCTCAAACCAATTTAGATAAATTGTGAGGAGTTCTTCGGAGGCAAGGCCTGGGAGCAGAGCTTGACACAGAGAAGATGACATCATTCACCATCCATACAGGCTTTGGCACAATACTTGACTGAAATTCCCTCGATAAGCAAACAGTGCATTAGCACGGGCTCTGCAACACCTTCCCATTGCACAATAGTGTTTGTGCTGGGTGTTATTGAGAACCCAGGCGGCGATTCCACCTGCGTCAGCCCCTGCTACTGGCAAAGCATTGCAGGCACACTTTGTTGTTGCAATGCCCTTTGCTGTGCCTTGTGCAGCCTGGGAATGGGGCACTGACTATCCAGGGATGCTGGTGTGGTAGGGGAGCCCCACTGGCACCCCACAGCTGGTGGTTGCAGTGGTGTTGTGGGCACCTGGGTGTTTACCTGTGCTCTGTGTGACTGTAGGCTGTGTGGAGCCAATTAAGATAAAATCAAGATTGCTGTCTTCAAAGGAGCCTGTGGGGTTAAGAGTTTCCAGATACAGCAACAGACCTGTTGGTTCAGGAGCAAGTCCTAGCCCGATCTGACAAGGAAGGACATTTTAATGAAATTTTAATTCTTTGCTGCTGAAGCAAAGTGGGATCCTGGTTTTAGAAGGTGTGTTGGTCCTCAACTCTGAGAGCATTAAGGAAAGGAAATAAAATAAACCTCTTTTAGTCAAGCATTCCCAACACAGAGCAGCTTATGCCAGCCAGTCCTCAGGCCATTTATAGCTGGTGTAGCTCTCCAAAGCAAGCAGTAGGCACTGTTTCCCATCTTGGTACCTGATTGCTTGATGCCTCAGCAGATCTATGTACCATTGGCAGGTGAAAATAAAAATGAGCTGCTATTATTATTATTATTAGTTTAGTGCTACTTAATTGTCTTCTGCTCTGTTACCTGATGTTAGTATTTTCATTGAGTGTATTGACTTACTGAGGCAGGCAGAGAGAGGGCAGGCTGTTAGGATGACAGGGAATGCAGCAAAGAGAAAAGTGGAAACCAAGCACCATCATACAATCACAAACCCTTGCTGGGCAGAGGTCATCTTATTCTCATATTTTTAACTTGTTGCATTTCACATGCATGCTTCCTTTTAATCCCTGTATCTCTTTACTGCATATCATCTCTTGTGTTTTACATTTATGTCTCCTACAGAGGTGCTTTTCTCCAGATTTTAAATGTTATCTAAATGTTATTTTTAAACATTACTTAAAGATTGGCTAAGAGTCAGACTTTGGAGCCTTGAGAAGTCATGAGATGTTGCCTCCACACCCTTTCTCTCTTTCTTTCAAAAAAGAAAATAAGGAAGACGCCAGTCAGGGGCACAGTTGAGAGGCCTCAATACATTGGTAACACCCCTGCTTTGCCTCTGCTCCTAGCAGCACAGAGTGATCTGCTGTTGGTGCCAAACTCGCCGATCTGGGGGGGCAGGAGGAAGCAGGGTTGAACAGGGAGAAGTTTCACGTATGGCAATAGGCATGGAGTGGCACAGAGAGGGGTGGCCTTTGCCTGGTGGCCCATTGAGGTCCTTCAAGGTTCATGCTTTGCTTCAAGGACATGCCATGTGTGAGGTGTCTCCTAGTGACTGCAGATAGTGTTAAAATTGTGCAAACTGTTCCTATCTATGAAGACATACTTCCACACTCCTAACCTGGGAGAGGAAACCTAGGACTGGGTCTGGCAAGATGTTTAAGTGGATGTCCATGGGGGTTTCTGAGTACACCAAGGCAAAGTAAAGTGCTCTTGGAGGTCAGGCCATTTTTATACACCAGCTAAGCAAGTGTGTGTAAACAACCAATTTTTCCAGAAGAGAGAGGGAGAAAAGCTGGCAATTCCATCTCCATGACAGTCCAGCTTCACAGGAATCAGTCATGGTTTTTCCTTGTGCTAGCCCTGGCAAGTCTAGGGAATTAGACCAGTATTCTTCAGTGGGTTCCAGCAGATCATCTCAGATCATGATGAAACTGCTTCCCTTGTTCTGGTCTCTTTGCTCCCTTGGGGCATAGACCCAGGGCCACTGGGCATGGGAAGGGCCTTGGTGCTGTAAATGCATCCTAGAGCTCCTCGTGCTGTAGCCTTCAGGCAGGACCATACACGGTCAAGTCATTATCCCTAAAATTCCTGAAGAGCATACCTGCCTCTGTCAGACATTGCTTTGATTTGTGCATAACCACTGCTTGGGGAGCAGCTGTAATTCCTGCTCTGTGGACTCCTGTGCTGTCAGATATATGGAAAACTGTTCCTGCTTTATTTGAAAACACAAAACCTGGTTTATTTTGGGGATTTTTCTCATTGATTCCTCTGAAACAATTATTATCGAGATTTTTTTTGTTGTTGTTTTTGTTCTAGTTTCCATTTCCCTTGCTGCATGCTTTCACCTTTCATAGCTGAATTGTAACTTTTTATTTTAAATGAACAAGTGAGATGATAATTAAAAGTCTTGGGGTGGAGGTGGTGATCATTAAAGGGTGATGATGTAGATGGTGAACTCCTCTGTTTATCCACAGAACTAATCAGGCTTGAGAGGTGGGTGTTGTGCCACTGTCCTGCCTGGAGAAGCTGCCTCTGAAGCACAAGAGGTTAATTCGTTTTCCACTGCTTGGTCTCTCTTCTGTGACTGCCAACAAAGGTAGCAATTACCAGTGTCATCTGAGGGGATGTTCCCTGATCTGGCTAATTTGGAACTGGGAAACCACACTGACAACTCAGCAGATTTCTTACAGGCCAGACAATATCCCTGACCTGGTCAGTAGTACAAGAAAGTTATTACCTAGACTAAGTTTGTGCTAATACCTTATGGCAAAAGGTTCCATATCCATTGCAAGTCCCTTGAAGCATTTGGTTGTTTGAAGGATCAGCTCTACCCAGACGCAGTCAAGAATGTGGGACGTGTTGTAAAGGGCAAGTCAGTTTGTGTCTGTCTTTTTAGCTTTTATTATTTTTTTAAGGCAACTTCTGTGGCATAGTTTGCACTTCACATAACGAGTATGTATGCTGTCATATTTGTTGTGTGAAAATAAAGAAGAAATCATAGCAACACATTTGTTCTTGTGGAAGCAGCCGAAATCAAAGGAGGCAGTTCAGGAATGACTTTCACAATTTGCAAATGCCTAAGGGGAGTTATGATAGCTGTTTCTTTAGCCTAATGTTCAAGGATACCATAGAATCGAGTGTTTGAGCACAGAAACACAGCAATCTGAGATTAAAAAAAAAGAAGAAAAAGGAAAAATAACATACTGTAAAATAATTTACTACCTGAAATAATTTAAAAGGGCTTTAGATGGATTTAACAGACGTTGTAGTGGGTTTTTCATTGCTCGTACTTTTAAATCAAGATAAAATGTTTTGTTCGTGCAGACAGGAAATGTAGGAAAATCTTATCACCACATTAGTTCAGACTAGAAGATCACAATGGCTGGTTTTGGCCTGGTAATGTATAAATGCATTGTCCAGAACAATACAGTAGTTTCTGTGCTCAAGTCACAGAAGTCCAGGAAAAAAATAAGAGCCATGTAGCCAACCATCTCTGTATACCCTCCAACACTTCAGTGTCAAGGAAAGCATTAGCAAAATGGGTGACAGCTTGATTTTCTGGAAAAGTAAGTGAAAATGGGTTTTTTTGGCTTCGGTAGACTCCTGGTCATGAAACTTCGCAAACTTATCTGTAGCCATTGAGCTGGTTGTGCTGCAGAAGTTCCCAGTGGAGATTCTCATTTTTGCAATTTGCTGTGCAGAGATGTTGAGCCCTCAGTGTGGGGAGCTGCTGAGAAAATGTCAGGCACTCCTGGAAAAGGAGTAGACAATATATGCAAATTGTTGGTATTTATTCAGTCATGTAGTGAGGGAGAATAAACATTATTCCTGACATTTCCATTTTTGATTAATGATGAATGGAGCTGGCAGATGTTCAGCTGGCCGCCAGATGGGGTCTGCTCAGTCCAACAAACAGAATAGGAACAGTCTGATCTCGTAAAGCCAGCACAGACAAAAGCTCTGACAAAATCTCTAGTTCATCCAAGTGATAGGCCAATTTTGACCTCAAAACGACTAAGCTGTTTAAGAATGGAGGTAGTACAACCAGCGAAACTGCTTATGGAAGTGAAATGGGGTGTGGAAGGATGGGAGCTGGTTAGTTTGCTGGAGTTTAGCAGGTTTTTTCCTGCCGCAGGAGCCACAGACTGCCACGGGCTTTGATTCCCTGTGGAAGCTGCACGGGGCCTTGTGCATTTACCCGCGGTTACAGGTGTAATGGTCGTGTCCCTGGGCACATCTCCTCGCCTGGTGGTGGGAATCGCCTGCCTATAGCGTCGTGAGCCCGGGCTGGGCCGTGCCTCTCGGGATCAGATAGCCCGGCGTTGGTCCTGGTCCCTCGGCCGGCCCGTCTGGCTGCCTGCTCCTGGCGATGGGGAATCATCCCACGGGAGGAGCTCTGGAGGCTTCTCCCGGCTCGCCAAGAGACTGGCGTGTGCCCCGCCGAGGGTCGGGGGCAGCCCGCGGGGAGGGGGTGACAGTGCTGGGGACAGGGACGCTGCTCTGAGCACCTCATCCCGCTCCTGTTCCCGGCAGGACCGGCTTCCTTCAGCGCACTGCGGGCAAAGCCATTCAAATTTACAGAAGTGAATTTAAACCCATGCAAATTCAGTTCCTGGGGGAAGCGATAAGTGTCTGAGAAGTGTCCCGTCGCTGTCCCGCACGGCGGCCCGGGCAGATAAGCCGCCCCCGGCTGCGGGTCCTGGGCGGGGAGCGAGGGGCGGGATGCGGGGGCTGGCTGGGCGCTGCCCCTCGCAGCGGTGGGGCGAGCCGGGGCCGTGTGTGTTGTCTCTCTGACCCCGAGGTGCAGCGCGAATAAATTCCCTTTGATAATGACTTCCCCAGGGAGACAAAGAGCGGGAGGGAAGAGGAAATTTGACCGCGGTGTTCACGGTTACATTGGCGGTGCCGGGGGGAAGCCGTCCGCCTGCCTTTGAAGCCGGAGCACCCGCCTCTCGGGGCTTTTTATGCCTACGGGGTTGGGGGAAGTGGTAAAAGCGGGGGCTGGCAGCCTCTTACAAAATGCCCCGCTGCTGCTTCTCCGTGCGTAAGCTGGGGCTCGGGCGCCTCTTTCCCACTTGGAATGTGCCAAGGGAGGCAGTGATGGATGGCTGCTCTCTGCGATCCTCGGCTTCAGATAGGGTTTATTATTTTTATTATGTTTTTATTATTCATGTACAGAGACCTGGAACAAATGTTTTCCCGTCCTGAACCGAGTCCTTCCCGTCCGGGTGCGCGGGGCGGCGGTGGCCGGGTCGGGTCAGCCCGGGGCGGCCGGAGCGCCTCCAGGGTGGGGTGGGAAATCTATTTCGGGCGTAAACACGAACAAAAGCACTGCAAGCAAACCGTGTGTCCGTCGTGTCCTGAGCGCAGAATTTATTGCTTCTGCAGGCGCTCGGTCCCCTGGGTGGGTAGGCGGCCGGGACGGCGACCCTTCCTGCCTCGGGGGCGGTGGCAGGAGACGCTCCCCCTTCCCACACTCCTTCCCCCGCGTTGGGCAGCACTTGGAAGGAAGATCGCTGGTGGGAGCGATTCCTCCCGCCGCCTGACGGAGGAGCGGTGAGGGGCGCAGGGGTTCGCGGGGGTCGGCGGGAGGCTGCCGGTGCCGCTGCCGCTCCGGGGCGAGTTCGGGGAGGAGCGCTGGGGCGCTGCTCCCTCCCCGGCCCCCGGCCTGCCGCCCCCGGGAGGGGACGGGGCGGCGCAGGTATCTGTCCCGCTGCGCTCCCAGCAGGCAGGACGGGGAAAGGAAGCGGTGGCGCCGCCCGGCAGGGACAGGGCTGGAGCAGCCCCCGCCGCCCCTTGCCTCGGCGGGGCCGTGCCTGGCGCTGGCCGCTCCTCCGGGCCCGCCGGGGTC
>VYZP01010857.1:0-19478 GCA_013400635.1 Hypocryptadius cinnamomeus | reverse complement strand
GGTCGGGAGGGAGCCGCGGGGAGCAGCCGGCGCCGCTCCGGGTGTGCGGCTCCGCGCAGCCCCGGGCTCGGTGTGAAGCTGCCGCGGCGCGGGGTCGGGTCTGCAGCCGGCATCGCCTCTCCTGCGCCGCCTGCCCGGCTCCGGCGGCAGCCTGGCCGCTGTTTCGGTGCCGCACAGAGGTAATTTGCGGTGACTTGTGTCCGCTCTCCCTCGCGGCAGCTCCTCCGGAGCGGCAGCGCAGGCGGGCGGGTGCCCGTAGCTGCCGGTGCCTTTGCGCATCCGGCTCCAGAGCGTGGGGACCCGGGGGACTGGGGGTGCCTCTGACCCACCTTAACGTCTCTGAAACTTGGTCAGGATGGAAAACCTCCCACCTGTCCTTCAGGCATCTCTGCCTGCTGAGGACGGCACCGTCCCGGCTCCTCCGAGATGGGGGCGCGGGGCTGTCAAGGGTGTACGGGGCTTGGGCGCGGAATTTTTTTACTTTTCTATTTTTTTACAATTCCTGTCTTGTGACTTATTGAACGCTTTCTTCAAGTGTTTTCTCTGGAAACTTGTCTCAAATGAGGGCTGTGAGTCCTAACAAAGAAGGGTGTTGTTCGACAGCCAACAGGTGATGGGGTGAAACCTGAGCATATGTGTACATTGGAGTAAAGTCTGGCTGCTGTTTAAAATAGAATTTTAAAAATCAATGGGAGACTGTAAAAGGCAAGATTTTCTTCTTTCTAAATCTGTACACCCTTTTAAGGAGAGAGAGGCGGGGGGAGCATCCGTGAGAATACCTCTTTCTGGGCTGGAGGTTTGGGTCTTGCCTCACTGCAGTGTGTGCTTGAGTTTCCATCAGCGATGTGCAGAGCCAACGATAACACGGGCAAATCAGATGTGTTGGCATGGGGCGATGCTTTGTCACAGGGCTTCCTCGTTTTGCTAAATGCAGGTAGCCTGCCTTTGCAGTGTGGCTCGTCAAAAGAAAGTACCGTGAGAAGGATCGTCTGACTTCCAGTTGGAAAAGTGGTCTTGGCACTAGGATGCTAGAGGAAGAAAGCAGTTAACTCCTCTGTTGGTCTTTGATACTGGCTAAAAAAAGGAAGGCAGTTCTTCCAGGGTCCATCTAGAATGAATGTCTTTTGAATGAACAAGTAGACTGGCTCTATTCCTTCTCAACTGCTCTGGGTAGTTCATTACTCAAAAGGACCCAACAGTTGTGTGCTGGTGCTGATGCAGATTCTCCTTATCAGTTCTGGATCCGGATTTCCCACTCAGAGAGCTACAGAGCTCACCGTAGCTCTGTTATTTGTACTGTAGCTAGGGAATGGGACTTCCGGATCATGTGCATAATACACATTGGAAGTAGGCTTTGAATTATTAATAGTTACTTTATGGTGGTTTATTGTTGTTATATTGTGCCCTTCCTCTTCTAATGTAGTTATCTTGCACCAGAGATTAAATAAGCAGGTGAATGGGCTGACCATGCTAATCTTGAGTCGTTGAGCCTTCATTGTGAATGGATGCATGTGATATGCATCTTGTATCCCCTATAGCCTTGTTAACAAGCCTTCTAACAAAAAAGTTGTTAAAACAATTTGCCCTGCAGGACAGAGTAAAACAGCAGGGGGTGGGCAAGGAGATGTTTGTCTAACTTTGCTTACAAATCGTGACCTCTTCTATCTGGTCAGGGGGAACATAATCAGTGAGCTGGAAATCCTAGCATGGGGATAACCTTCATATGGGCTTCAGCAACAGCTTTGTTCTAAGTTTGATATCCCAGTATTTTGTGTACCCATAGCTCTGTAATTAGGAGTGTAGTTTGTCTTTGCCTCTAAGGAATTTGTCATATGACTGTTTTAATTCATCAGTGGAAAAAAACACAGTAATTGCTTTTCTTTTCAAATCAAATTTAGCTGTGTAACTCAATTATGTTATTCATAGTTGTCAACCTGCCAGTGAAAAACCTCCTTGTAGGCTATAAAGCCTTTTTGAGAGGCAGTATTTGAACAGAGCTGAAACCTCAAAATGTTCCATGGTCTTTAGGAAAGCAAACCAAAACAACACATCTTTGCTGTGTTTTGTAGGTGTCATGGCAGGAGTAGAAAGACCACCTTTCTAGTCATCCCTTGGAAAGCACTTATTTTTTCAGCTGTTGTTTATATTCTTTTGAATCCTCCTTAGGATGTAATCATTTTAAACAGATCACTTTGAAGGATGAGTGAGGCTGGGGGGCAGGGAGGAAGAACCCTGTAGTTTTAAAATGCAAACCAAATTACACTTGAACAGAAGAGGAAGAAGAACTCTAAACAAGCAATTGCTAAAATAGTTCTTCAGATAGCCTGCTGTTAAGATAGGCTGGATTAGAAACCTTCTTCTCTGCAACCCCACAGTATTTATGATGTGGCTCTATTTATATGTGGTGTGTTGTCAATCATTTTATAGCCAGCTTCACATTCATCCTATGGGAGCATTTTTCTTTTAGAGTGAATTATGTCCTTTGAGCTGTCTTAATCTCGGTTTGTTGAGTTTTGTGGACCTTGCTTTGAATATTTCTGATCACCTTATCTGGGGAGGAGAACCCTGACTGTAAAGTTGCATTTTACATTTGGAGGTAAGATGTATTTTTCTTTTATTCTCTATCAGCCAAACTTTCAAACTGCCCTGTATGACTGGAAACTGGACCTGTGGGTCTGTGGTTTCCTCTTGTTGGAGCTGGTGTGTGTGCTTTCTGAAATGGATGTGTCAGAGAAGGCCCAGGCAGGGCCTGTCTCTGCGGAAAAGCAGCCTTGTCTCTCTCTTACCAGTGCCTTGTCTTCCTTAGGAATTAGGCAACACCCCTACACTTCTGTACCTTTGCTGTGCTTAAGATCCTGACATTGCCCAGTGCTGCTTTGTTCATTGTGGGAGTAGTATGTAGCCTCAGTGTTCAAAATACTCAGAAAAGTTAATAAGTCATCATACATTCAGATTTTGTGTTGTTTCCTTGTTTTTCAAGAGAAGTTGGAGAAGTTAATCTTTGATCTTGTGGAGAGAGGGTTTTGAACAATCAGTATGAAGCAATTACTCAGTTACTTGGTGTGCTTGTGAGTGTTGGGTATTGTGAGAACAAGGCAGGAGTACACTCTGCTCAAGTGCCCAGGCACTGCCAGAGCTGAACCTGTCTCTTTGCCTAAATTATGTTTCAAATCTGCTTCCTGTGGGATGTGGTTGAGGTCGTGCTGCCTAATGAAATATTGTCAAAGATGTTTAATCTACTGACTCCTTTTATTCCTGGGATATTGGGCAGGAGTCAGTTCTTGAAAAGGGACATTGACCAATATGAGTTCTTGCAATGCCCTAAGAATTTGAAATACCAGCTGAGGTGTCAGTGAGTGGCACATTATTGCAAACCAGGCATCTGCCCCTTTCTAGAAGGAAATGTAAAATAGTTCATCTGCTGCTAAGGTCATCTTAGAAGGAATTCACCTTCTCGAAGATATTCCTAATGACTTTATATTTAAGAATTATTTGGATATAGATGATGTGACACAAGCTGCCAAACTGAGCATCACTATCCATCAGCAACAGTGAATACTGCTGCCTTTTTTCCCTAGAGTGATTTCCTAACTGCATCACATTATTCCCCTGTCCCTCCTTCCTTGCACCCCAGTTTTAGTCAAGCAATAACAAAAACATACTTGATGCATGACTTTACTTCCAGCAGTAAGTGGGAAGGCAAAACAGTTCTGTATTCCTTGACTTTTCATTTGTTTCTGAGAGCAACTAATTCAAGGGATACAGTATGTACCAGGAAGCCTGTCTTTCTGTTTTACATATATAGGATTGAGCTTTTATGATTGAGTTTGATTATGCTTACCTTCCTTGAGAAAGACTGTAATATGGTGATGTTAAGCTCAGAAGCTGTTGTGCTAAACTTTAGTTGTTCAACTTGAGTAAGATTTCAGACGTGTGCCCGACAGCTCACCAGCTTTCCAGAAATAGCCCGTTCTCAGAGGGGAAGTTGGCAGGTTTGCTTGCCCCATCAAATATTAAATTAATCTTCTATTACTGTGCAGCTGTGAAGTGTGTTGGCATCTTAGCTGTGCACCAAAAATAGTGTGTATGTTTTTGAACCCGAAGTTTTTGAAGTAAAGTTAAACAACTTCATTTTGTGGAGCACTAGCCCAGTGGAAGAGTTAAGTGATCCCATCTCTTTTTATGGGCTGTGGGAATGTATAGACATATTAAAAATAGGGCTAGATTAGACTATATACTGGATATTATAATTTCTCTGAGTTTGTAGCTTTTGGATGCATATGCCCACTTTTTATGGAGCAGGTTTGGGTTTATGTGCTGAGTTATCAGAACCTGGCACTAACCAGTGCCTCACACTTGAAGGAGAAACTCCCACTGAGTAACCAGCAGAATATTTGGGTAAGCAGTCTTGAATCTTCCACCTGTGATCTAGGAGCAACTTATTTTCTCCAAAACAGTGGTGATGAGACTGGAAATGTAACGTAGGACCCACCACAAGTTTTTAGATTGCTCTTCTCGTTAGACCCACTAGCAAGGTTTATCAAAGGAGATCAACGTTTTCTACAGCTCGGATGTAGCACTGACAAAATTGGATCTGTGTTTAGATGAGCAGGTGGAAGAATGTCCTAAAACAGGGAAGGCACCGCTCACACGTAACATTGTACTGTAAGAGCAAGCTTGTCCCTGCCCCAAGAGGTCAGGATATCTGTTGTGTTAGGA
Source organism: Hypocryptadius cinnamomeus (assembly GCA_013400635.1). Lineage (NCBI taxonomy): Eukaryota > Metazoa > Chordata > Aves > Passeriformes > Zosteropidae > Hypocryptadius > Hypocryptadius cinnamomeus. The sequence continues at coordinate 14,759 of VYZP01010857.1, read as the reverse complement.
CAAATCCTCTGTGCATTTGGTTATCTGTATTTCATTGAAATGCCTCATCTGAATTTCCTAAGAACTTCTGCTAGAATTAATACAAGACATATATCCTGTTAAGCTTTTTACTGCAGGCTGCTACGGATCTTGGTGAGAGCCGTCTTTGCCAGTTGTGACTCAAAACAGTCCCACTGATATTAAGCTTTGCAGGCTTCATGAATCAACAAAATCATCTCCCTGTAGGGTTTTAAATTGACAGAACAATCGTTATGTATTTTACAGAGACTAATCTGGCATAATTGGATTTCAGATATTTAACAGGACCAACACCCCTTCCACTCCCATACAGCTCTACCAAAGTTCTCAGAGGAATCCAGCAGATGCTCTGTGCCTGCCTTCTGAACAACAGGATGCTACTTGCACAACCATCTTTCCCCAATAATTTCTTTAGTTTTTGACAAGTGGTTGTCATGTTTTTTGTTTTACTAGGTTAGTGGTTGTAATGACTTCAGGAAGAGCTTATGTCATTCCTGTTGTTAGTACCTGCTCAATGAGTCTTTCCTAGATTTACCTAAATATATATATATCCCGTGATGTGAAACAAGCAGAACTGTAAAAGGCGACAACACAAAAGTGTTAATACTGAAATACTAAGTGGTTGTGGTTACCAAAAGTGGTAATCTCTGCCTAGATTTCTGGGATTTTTTTTCTTCAATACTTTTATTTTCATAACTTTTTGAGCACTTTTGAATTGCTTGTAGCAAGTTGTAATGAAGCATCACTAATTTATTGTTCTGGGCAACACAAGGAATACTAAACCGTTGTAAGATCATTTACGCTGATAGTTCGTTGTTCATGTTCAAATCTATTAAAGCTCTGTTAATCTTTTTCTCCAGATCACTGCTTGATGAGCTGCAGCTGAAATATTTAACACTTCACACTTATGCCATTGGAGATGGAGCCCAAAGCCAATAACCTCATTTTTGGGTGTCAGCGAAGCTCAACCTCTGATGATGACTCTGGCTGTGCCTTGGAGGAATATGCCTGGGTCCCCCCAGGCCTCAGACCAGAGCAGGTACCAACCATGTTTCTGCATTTTAAAAATAAGCCTTGTAAGGACTGTCTGAGGGAGTGATATGCTGCCTCTGTAGGTCTAATTAAATTCTTATAATGTATAAAACTTTAATTCCTGTAGAATTTTTCACTTCTTTTTTGTTTCCTGTCCAATGGGGCTGAGTGTAGGGAGCTTAAAGCTCTCAGCCCTGAGGAGTTTTATGTTCCAAAAAAGTTCACAGTCAAGGTTTTTCAAAAAGTATATGCTGCAGAGGTATGTACTGCCAAGTAAAAGCAGCATAGAAGTTTGCTTTCTTTTTGAAAGAAGTTACTAGGTTAAATTAAAGCTCATGGCATACCTCATGACATTGTGCTCCCTGGCCAAGTATTTCACTGCACTTGTATGACTCTTTAAATAATTAGGCATTTGACATCTAGAATATGGATGGTACGACAGCGCATATAAATGAAAGTGTTCAGTCACTGTGACAGGTAATAATGTATTTCACGCTTGTTTAAATAGTTGTATGGCTGCCATTTGTTCATGCCACGATTCCTCTTGAATGGTGTCTGGAGCTGACACTTGTGGCTTGGTTGGGCTGTCCTTTCCCCTCTTTTCAGTCCTTTTTTTGTGTAACATCACATGGCAATGGGAATATAAGTGAAAGTATTGATGACCAAGTTGCTGTGGGAGACCAGAATGAACTGCTCATGGTATTCGTTCATGGTATCGATGATATTGCAACTGTGCTGAAGCTGTGTACTCAGTAATATTCAGAACTCAAGACTTCAGTGTTAAATGGCCAGGGTGGCTTTGCAACATCTGCTAAAGGAGGCAGAGCAATCCTGGCAAGCTTATACAGTCCATAGTTTAAAAAAGTGCAGAAGATGTCTTTTTTTGCAATGCAGAGATTTTCTTAATAATGAGTAAAGTAAGAAGTCAGCAGGAATTGCAAATAACAGGCTATTTTTAGGGCAACTCTTTTTATCACTTACTTAAGCATCTATAAGAATCCTGATGAATCAGACCTTAAGGCAGACAGTGAGCTAACATTCTGCCAGAACAATTAAATGCCCTAAATTATCCTCATAATTCCAGCTAGCCCAAACTCACCAAAGATGGGAGGATTTTTCCCCCAGAAGGATTACTTATTTTGAGAACAGTGCAATAAACTTGAGAAAAGGGCATAAGCTATTTTTAAAGCTCCACTTCTTGCTGCATGTTATCTTCTCCTGGAGCATCCTGAAATATAGTCAGTAGCAAGTGGGCTTATAGTAAACTTCAGTTGTTTAGATTTTGGTTAATCAAGAGCAAGTCGTGTTTTGTACTACCTGTCTCTCATAATTTTGATTGCTTCCTGACTTAAGTGACTGATTAATGCCTTTTTTTCATCTGTCTTGCACAGTAATAAGCTGTTGACCTGAGCATTATTTAAATCTGTATGGCAAGTAATATTTTTGCCAATAGTCAGCTCTTACAGCCCCAGGCCTCGTGACAAGCTGGAAACTGCATAGGAAAAACAATAAATCTGTAGCTGTTCCACAAAAATATTTTTTGCCATTGGGCTTTGTCGTAGTGTTCATTACAGCTTTCCTGTCATAATATTCTTTTGAAAAAAAAAAAAAAAAGAAAAGAAAAAAAAGAGTGAAGACTGATACAAAAACGTTCATCCTGTGAAAATTTCCTGGTTAATTTGCATCTGATTGAAATGTGGCTGGATCCAGCCTCCTCCCAAGGGAAGGATGTTTCCACCTTCTTACCAAAGCCCACATGGAAGCAATGAAAGCTGATGCTTTGGGTGAACCTGATCAGCAGGAGACTACAAAACAGCTTTTGTCTCAACAATGTGTAAAATGCAGAGAGCAAATTAAATTTGTTTATATAGTGGCTGTTTTCTGGAAAGCTTCGTGCCTTGTGTGGTAAATTGCAGAGGGAAACTTAGAATTTCCATGGAGTTGTTGACCAGCCCTGAAGGGGGTGGGAATAATGAGAACATTAAATGTGCATAATTTATGATACCCCCCTAATTGTCACTGCAAATTGCATTCCAGAAAAGCAATTCAGCAGCTGGGTGCTAGTTTTATCAGAGAATTCAGGTTTGCTGAGCTGGTTCATCTGGGTCTTGTATTTTCAGCACAAACCCTGTCACAGTCTAATGTAGCGTGACCTCTTCTTCCTTAGTAAATGAGGAAGAATCCTTTTACTGAGACAAAACAGTAGCCAAAGGACAGTGGCAGTGCTTGGGGCCTGTGTGTCCCTGGGTCTGAACTCTGCATTTTCTCCTGGTCAGGTCCAGCTGTATTTTGCCTGCTTGCCAGAGGAGAAGGTCCCTTACGTTAACAGCCCTGGAGAGAAACACCGGATTAAACAACTTCTCTATCAGCTGCCACCCCACGATAACGAGGTAAATACAGAATTTAGGATGAACTGTCAGGGCTTGGGTCTCCCTGGCAGCTTTTCCATGGAGAATTACCTGCCTGTGTATTTATTACAAGCCTAAACCATGGGCTGCAGTGGCTTCTGAGCTATAAAGCAGCACGGTGTGTACACTGAGTCCATTGTTCAGCTGTCCGCTTGGCTTGTGTGCAGATAAGAGCTGTCTGGAAGGACACTGCCTTTGCTTGTTAGGGAGGCTGGTGTCACTGCAATAAACTTAACACAAGTTGGTTTTATAGTGTTTGCAGCCACCCACCAATTACCAGGAACCTACAAATTCCTGGAATTGCATTGTGGCGCACAAAAAGGATGCTTTGTGATAGTAAAAGGTTTGCATCTCAGTTATGCAGTGTAATTTGGAGTAGAAGTGGAAATAACAAACAAGCTCTTTGTAAGGAAAGGGGCGGGGGTGTCAGTACTTAAGGTCTTGTGTATACTGCAACACTTAGTCGTGGGCACTTAACCATAAATCTGAAGGACAATATTATGGCTGATTTAGGTTCATTCCGTTATTTTAGGTTAGCAGCAGACTTTGGGCTAGCTTCTAAAAATCTTTCTCTTGCCTAACAACTCCTCAGTTTAGCGTGGTGGGTTTTTTGCTGTAATGAAAAAAAAAATCTTTCTCCATACTATTTTTGTGTTATGCCATAATACCTAAATGTTAAGATGGTAGAGAAGGCAAGCAGGAGAAGTTTAATTATAATTGGCAGCATGCCTGATGAATTCCTTGCATATATGTGCTTACTTACTCATCTGTTCCATTAGAAGCTCAGTCTCTAATATAAGTTCTCCTGTGTTTTCACTGGAAGGTGAGATACTGCCAGTCGTTAAGTGAAGAGGAAAAGAAGGAGCTGCAGATGTTCAGTTCTCAGCGCAAAAAGGAGGCACTGGGACGAGGCACTATTAAACTACTCTCCAGAGCAGTGATGCATGCTGTTTGTGAGCAGGTAACATACTGGTGCCATAGGTTAGCTACAGGGCTGAATAATGTAAAACTACAGTATCTCAATATTAAAATTTAAACTTACCTCTGTCTATGTCTGAAAACAACAACAACAAAAGATTATTTTTGAAACTGCATGGAAGAAGAAAGAAGGTAGTGCTTGCTTAAGCAAAATGTAACCTTTGAAATTACCGGGAATGAACTGAGTCTTTGATATATTTCGTACTCAAAAAAAAAAATAAACCCTAATGCTGACTCATATTAAAGTAATGGCAAATAAAAAGCAGACATACACTTTAAAATGTTATTTTGCATAAAATAAACTTATATTCGCAGAGGGTTCATTGAGATGCTGTTCATCTAGACCAAAACTGATAATATTTTTTTTTCCTCTTGTCAGAATTTTGGAATAAAATCTCATATTGGGTTTTGTGTTTTAACTTAGTTTAAGTGCAAGAAGCTAGTAGTTTTGGATGGGAAGTGTGTTCACTTTCTGGGTTTGTTCCTAGTGCGGTACAAAAGTCAATGGTGGTGAAGTTGCAGTTTTTGCCTCAAGAGCTGGGCCTGGTGTGTGCTGGCATCCCTCCTGTTTTGTGTGCTTCACATGCAACGAGCTTCTTGTTGACCTTATCTACTTCTACCAAGATGGAAAAATTCACTGTGGCAGACACCATGCTGAGCTTCTCAAACCTCGATGTTCAGCCTGCGATGAGGTAAAGAATTCACATTTTACAGCCAAGCTACAGTCCTGTTGTTCAGTTGACAAACTGCATCACTTCGGAAATTCCTAACTCCAGATGCAGTCACTTAAGAAGTCAGGACTCTGCTGCATAGATGTGCTGGACAGCTGAGGGATATTTATTTTCTTGTCAAACTGAAAATATTACAAGCAATAAGATGGTATTTAGAAAGCAAACACCTGTTTGTGTTTAGAATTGAACATTCTCAAATATTACAAAATATTATCCTTATAGAAGCTTCTTTAATGGTTGAGTTCCAAGGTTACTTTTTTTTGGTTTTAGAATGTACTTTCTTTTTATTTCTGTTGTGGGAAATTGTTGTTTCTATCTTTGTATTCAAAAAGAGCAAAATGAAAATAAATTTTGTGTGTGAACTGCAGAGTTAGGATATTTTATATGCTCTAACTCCCAAGGTGAGGTTTAGGCCACTTAACTAAAAGTATCCTTTTTTTCCCTGAAAAGATAATTTTTGCTGATGAGTGCACAGAAGCTGAAGGTCGCCACTGGCACATGAAACACTTCTGTTGCCTCGAGTGTGAAACAATCCTGGGGGGACAGAGGTACATCATGAAGGATGGGCGGCCGTTCTGCTGTAACTGTTTTGAATCGCTCTATGCAGAATACTGTGAGACCTGTGGGGAACACATTGGTAAGTGTGTCCTTTTTAAGCATTAAACTTACAAATTAAGGGAAAGCCAATTTATGAAATTATTTCACATTCCAGAAGTATGAATTCTGCAAGTAATTTTTTAGAGAGACCCAGAGCATTGCTTTTTCTCTCTTTCCAGGTGTTGACCATGCTCAGATGACCTATGATGGACAGCACTGGCATGCCACAGAAACTTGCTTTTCTTGTGCTCAGTGCAAGACCTCTTTGCTTGGCTGCCCTTTCCTTCCAAAGCAAGGGCAGATTTACTGTTCAAAAACCTGCAGCCTGGGAGAGGATGTTCATGCCTCTGACTCTTCTGACTCTGCGTTTCAGTCTGCTCGATCCAGAGATTCCAGGAGGAGCGTCCGCATGGGGAAAAGCAGCCGCTCAGCCGACCAGTGCCGCCAGTCTCTCCTCCTGTCGCCGGCCCTCAATTACAAATTTCCTGGCCTTTCAGACAATGCTGATGATACTCTTTCTCGTAAGCTGGATGATTTAAGCCTTTCAAGGGAAGAGGCAGGCTTTGTTAACGAAGACTTCTGGAAAGGAAGAGTAGAGCAAGAAATGCCTGAAGACCCTGAAGAATGGGCTGAACATGAAGACTACATGACCCAACTTCTTCTGAAGTTTGGTGATAAAAGCCTCTTCCAGCAACCCACTGAAGTAGACATTAGATCAAGTGAACACTGGATTTCTGATAACATAGTCAAGAGCAAGTTGGACTTGAAAAAAAATAATCCAAGCCTAGCAAGTAAGAAGTATCAGTCAGACATGTACTGGGCCCAGTCACAAGATGGTTTGGGAGACTCTGCATATGGCAGCCACCCAGGCCCTGCCAGCAGCAGGAAAATCCAGGAGCTAGACATGGAACACGGGGCCTCAGGATACAAACACGACCAAGCGCCATGGTATGGAGGTTCACTGGAATGTTTGTCCGACCTGAAACAGCAAGAACAAAGTGTTCGAGACTCAATGGATTCCTTGGCTTTGTCTAACATAACAGGTAATGGGGAAATCAGTTACTCGTTTTGATGGAGAGGTCAACAAAAGCATGTGTGTTGGAGTATTTTGTAGGAAAATTTTTCATTTTAGTGATCTCTAAAAAGCTTTATTATCAAGAGATGCATGTAAAGTAGGCAACAGCTTTTATCAAGGCCATAATCTTTTGCAGGATATGTTTCTGCTACTTAAATCCTATTAGATTCTTCTCCTTTTGAATTCTCTTTTTTTTGCTTTAAGCAATGATGTTAAACAGAATAAGAACAGTCTTCAACTACACATTTATTATATACAAACCACTGCTTTAAGCAAATTACTGTTTTTCCATACCTTGTGTATAAGAGGTTGCATTATATATTAGGATGATATTAAAGATAATCTACAAAACATTTTACATAACTTCCTGATTTGCTTGCAGAATGAAGGCTTGTAGAAAAATATGTAGAAAATCTGAAAGGATGGTAAACTTCTTAGCCTTAGGCAATTAGGTTTGTGAGATTTATTTTTCCCCACTGACTAAAGGGAAACTGATAATGCACTTTTGTGAACCTCCTTGTCAAACATGACCTTATCCCTCAAAGGGATAAAGTGTGCACTAACCTTCCTTTCCTATTTCTGTACAAAAAGCCCAAACCTGGCAGTTAAGACCCATTTGAAAAGTTGTGCAATCATCGTCTCCTTTCCTTTCCTCCTGTAACTTGAATTACGGCAGCTACTTGACTAGCTGAGGCCCAACCACAGGCTGGCTGCATTTGCCAAGCAGCAGTGAAGGAGCTGAGGAGGGGGCACGGGAGGAGGAGGCACTGGAGGTATTGCACCTGGGACCATCACAGGGCACATGATGCTTTTGATGATTTTTTGAGAGTGAGGATCCTTCTTTGCAAGGCAGTAAGCTTGGCTTCCCTGTTGCAACAGCTGGAACATGAATTTGGCAACACTAGAAATGTGAAATATTTTAGCCTTAAGAATGGCAAGCATAGACTGCAGAATAATTTTAAGTAATCCTTTTTTCTTAAAAGGCATACCTGTATGTATGTTGCAAAATTTTCAACCCATTGAACTTCTGCTCTTGATGTCCTCATGACAGCTAATTCTTTGTTTATCAGTGTTAATAGTTAAATGTTTTAAGTCAAAACAAAGCTTATTCTACTATGAAGGGAGTGTTTTTGGTAATAGTTCAAAAAAACACTTGGTGACAAGAAATATTTCATATTTTTTTATAATATTTGTCTCTTTGGTACTCCTCTCATTCTTTTTCCTCCTTTCTCCATTCCCACCACAGGGGCTTCAATGGATGGAGAAGGCAAGCCACGGCCATCTCTCTACTCTTTGCAAACTTTCCAAGAACTGGAGGTGGAGGACTGTGAGAAGATGAGCAACATGGGAACTCTGAATTCTTCAATGCTCCATCGGAGCACTGAGTCCTTGAAGAGCCTGAGCTCAGAGTTGTGTCAGGAAAAAGCGTTGCCAGAGGAAAAGCCAGTGCATGTGCCTGTACTGAGACGATCTAAATCCCAGTCTAGACCACAACAAGTGAAGTTCTCAGATGATGTTATTGATAATGGAAGTTATGAGAATCTTGAAATACGTCAGCCTCCCATGAGTGAAAGGACTCGTAGGCGTGTTTACCATTTTGAAGAGCGTGGAAGTCGGCCTTCTCACCATCGCAGAAGAAGCAGGAAGTCTCGTTCAGATAATGCACTTAATTTGGCCACAGAAAGAAGATGCTCTCCAAGAGAGAGATTCCGTTATTACTCCCCTCAGGATCACGAAAAATTTATTCAGAATAGAAGCTCGCGTGAGCTTCGGGCCTATATTCAAAATGCAGAGCTGTATGGACAATATGCCCATACCAGGTCTGACTATGCACTGCGGAATCAGGTGGTTGATAAGTTCTTTGGATTGTATGGTGAGGAAGATGATTCCTGGTGTTCAACTTCATCCTCATCATCTGATTCTGAAGAGGAAGGATATTTTCTAGGACAGCCAATTCCACAGCCACGGTCACTGAGATATCCATACTATACAGATGATCTTTCTGGTCCAACTACTGCATTATCCAGTTCTCAGTTTGGACAAAGGACAACCAAATCAAAGAAGAAGAGGGGACACAAAGGAAAAAATTGTATTATATCTTAATTAATTACTAGTATTTCTTAATTGGGAGGACCAGTCAATTCTGTAGCTACAGTTTGAACCACATCTTTTTTATATTAATAATTGTACTTAGGCAAGTTGCTGAAGTTCATAATGCTTTGCCACTGTAAATGATAACCGTGCCAGAGTTTACATTGTAAAAGTAACATTCAGAAATGTCACCACGCCAAATGATCTGCTCAGATACTGCTAGGTTTACATACTGTGTTTCAGCTGTCAAAATACTGTTACTGCAGTTCTTAATACAGAGTTTTTGTAGACATTTTATTTTATGCTCACTATTCACCTACATTGAATTATCTGAGAGAGAGGATTTGACAAAGATGAATAAATAAAAATGTCAGTCCTGTGCTGTAGCTATAGACACACAGGGTGATCTTTGACTTCTTCCTCTTGCTGCCAAGAAAAGGAAGGCTCTATACTGTGCCCTTTCTTCATTGATAAAGCTCACTCTTCCTTATTCAAGTTTCCATGCAAAAACTGGATTCTTTTTATTTGGGAAAATGCTCCTTAAGAAAGCAAAAATCATAATGTGGGAGCTGAAATGCTTGAAGCCTTGATGTATCCTAAAGCAGCAGTGAATGTTTTGTACATTTAGCTTTCATGGTTTTTCCTCTACAGTTTTTTGAGAAAGTGTGAGGTGGCTGGTTTTGTTTTGGGGCTTTTTTCATGCCTGTGTAAAGGAAGATACTAATTTAGCTTCTGGAATTGGACTTAGCTGCCAATGAGTGGTGATGTTTTTTCTGCCATGCCCCCCACCCCTCAGCAGTGAGAGAAGTACCACTGCTGGAGTCCTTTGCTCAGGCATGTAACCCCATTTAAGTCAATGGATCTACTTACGTAACAAATATTTTCATACGGGCTTAAAGGATTAGGCTCCAGAATTGTGTCTTTTCACATGCATTATCCAGGTTTTAAAACTATTAGCTGCAATTCTAAGTCAAAAAAAGGTTGATATTTATATAATGTAGTATTTCATAGGCTTAAATGTATTCATAATTTAACAGTGCAAATACTAATGTACATATTGTACAGTTAAAATTTTAAAATCTGAATATTTTTATATCCCTGAATTTGAAGAAGTTTGTTACAATATCAAACTAGATTTGTTAGGGGTTTAACAGCAGTGTTATGGATGAAATATTGCTTGTATTTTAGTCAGGGGGTTTAAGTTGAAAAATGTTCAGTGCAAAACAGCTTAATTTTGTCTACTAGGTATTAAAAGCTCTATATGCATGGTGGGGCTATGTAAATACTCTCTACGGCCCTCTTAATCTTGCAAGTATTATTTATGGGTCAAGCAAAATGTAAACTATATAAATGTAAAAACCACACAAGCTTGGAATATATCATTACAACCAGTATGCAACTCCTGTGGACGTGGATTTTTTTATTATTGTTTCCCCTCCTTCCCCAAAAATAATTTCTGAAGTTTGCTTACCTAAAGGAAGAGAGATACTGAGTGGTTCTAGAAGGCAAGCTGGCAAAAACTATAAAGTAGAAGGTAATCACAGTAGATGCCTTGAACTCCAGATATGGAGCAGGAGCTATTTAAAGTTATAATAAACTTCTTCCACTGTTTTAAATAAAGGGCAGGAATTTCTTAACAGTGATATCTGCTAATGAAGATAGTTCCATTTCACAGGCTTTTTTGGTAAGAAGCGTCTATTATTTCATTAATTTCCTTTCTTCAGGTGGTCAGAAAGCCAATGGCTTTAGCATTTACTAAGCTTGCCCTTCTTGAGGATAGAAAAGTATGGAAACAAAAGCAGCTAGAAGTAAGGGAGGGAATGAACATGAGCACTGGTTTGCACCAAAGAAAATTAGGCTATTGCTAAGGGTAATCAGACTAGCAGTTAATTGCTTGTATTTTTCAGGGTAAAATGAGCAGCAGATCCTTTCTTCCCAGAGGTGGTACTCACCACTTAAGTCACTTTCCTAGTACACACAGGTCTTGTGGAGGTGAAAGCTGATCAAAGCCACGCCTGGGTGCCTCATGGGGTGCTTCCATCTGGCTGCTGCAGGGCCCAGGCAGATTTCCTAGCAGCCATGTGCCTGCTGGGCTCAAGTATGTTACAGCCACCACACTGGCAGGGCTTACAGGGCTGGAGATGCTGACTTGTTCATAACCTCCCCCAGGATGCTCCAGCAATGATTAGGACCTTCCATTTTCACCTGCATTTCCAAAAATGAGAAACCAGGATCCTCAGAAACAAAACACTGTGCCACTACCGCTGTGTCACATGTTGGAGACATGGAGAAATGTCTCCACAAGTAATTCTGATGCCACACCATCTCCTGAGATGCAGCAGATGTACTCTCCCAAACTGTACTACCTTATGGAATATTACAGTTCTTCTAGATTTTTTAAAAAGAAAGTATTAAGAAGCAGTTAACAAAGTTTAAAGATAACTATACGACTTTATTTTTCTAAGCTTGACATACACAATATCTTACTATTTTTGACAACTTCTTATGAGAAATATTTCTAATTGATTCTTCCACCTTGAAGAAAATGATATGGGATATAGTGTCTGTGAGCAGCATAGATACAGTCACAAAAGCTCTAAAGTGTGGTTAGTGTTATTGGAAGTATTACCTATATTCCTAGTGGAGCATAGACCCTGGTAGGCACATAAGTGTGACACAGCTCCTTACTCACTACCCCCCCAGTGGGATGGGGGAGAGAAAAATAAGAAGACTCACAGGCTGAGCTGAAGACCATTTAATAGATAAAAACAAACCCCAAACAGAAAACCCTGAAGTGATACCAAAAAACCCACTAGCTCAGCGCTAACCAAGTAATACCCAGCCTGTCCTTGAACAGTAGCAGCCCTGGCAAACTCCTTGTCCCTATCCCTAGTTTTATATGCCAAGCATGATGCCCTATCACCTGTGGGCAGTTGGGATCAGCTGTCCTGGCTGTGATCCCTCCCAGCATCTTGTGCACTCCCACCCTCCTCACTGGTGGGGTGGGCTGAGAGGCAGAAAAGGCCTTGACTCTGGGTAAACTGCTCAGCAACAGCTGAAACATCCCAGTGTTATCACCATGTTTCCAGGAAAAACCTGAAGCACAGCACCACTGCACCAGCCTTTATGAAGAACATTTAACTCCATCCCAGCCGCACCCAGTACAACCTCCATGACAGTAAAAAAAACTAAGGTAAAACTTTATCCTCATCAAAATTGAAAATCTTGCAGACGAGAGGGTGACACGGATTTGGTCCTTCTCTGATACCTGGCATTACCTCCTTTCGTATCAATAGAGGTTTTTTGCTGATTTTCACCTTTACTGCTCACGTTATCACTCAAAGCTGCCAACTCACCCAAGTGGGGTTACAGAAGTAACACTTCAGTCTCGGCAGACAGCACTAAATTTCCATACTTCTTCAATTTCCGCCTTCTTTTTAATTTTTTAAGGGTATCTGCAACATTAAGAAGTGCTAGGAGTAATTTCTGTTTTCAGGAGCTCTGAAGGTGACAAATTAAATTCCTCCACCACAGCATGCTTCCTTCCCCCAGTGCTCTCCCTACAGCTTTCCAGAGCCCCACTGAGGTTGACCAGTGGACCAGGGACATTTTTTTTTACATGATGTGAAACTAATCCAAAATACGTACCTGTAAAGCAAACAAGAATAAAAGCCATGTTTCTTCCTTAAATTAAAGGACTTCCATATTACATTTTACTTACATCACATGAAAGCATATATCACAAAAGGTTAAATGCAAACATTCAACACAATGCCAAGTATTAGATGGAAAATCAGTTACTCATCACTTAGAAATGTGAATTAAACCTTTCACAGAAATAGCACTTATAAAAAACTCAAAAGACTCTAGTTCACAAGTGAAGTTTAATCAATTTTAAAAAAATTCAGATTAAGCAAATGATTAGGCATAGTGAATGGGGTTACCTCAGGCTGGCAGCTGGTCACCAGTGGGACTCCACAGGGCTCAGTTTAGGGGCCAGTGCTCTTTAATGGAGATAGACAAGTCAAATGTCCATTCAGTTTGCTGATGATACTAAATTGAGAGGAGTTGTGGACTCCCTCAAGAGTAGAGAATTCCGGCAGAGAGATCTGAACAGACTAAAGAGCTGGGAGGCAATGACCAGCTGCATGAAGTTTAACAAGGGCAAGAGCCACATTCGCCACCTGGGACAGGACAGTCCTGATTATCTGTAAAACTTAGGGAATGAGGAGTTGGATAGCAGCCCTGCAGAAAGAGACTTGGAGGTCCCGGTTGATGGCAAATTATACTCAACTCAACCCTGGCAACCAGGAGGGCCAACCCTGTCCTGTGAGGCACCAGGCACAGCATCACCAGCCAGGCAAGGGAGGGGACTGTCCTGCTCTGCTCTGAGCTGGGGCAGCCTCACCTCAAGTGCTGGGGGCAGTTCTGGGTGCCACAATATAAGGATATAAACCTATTTGTGTGCCCAGAGCAGGGAGATCAAGGTGGTGAAAGGAGGATCCTGGGTGAGACTGAGGGGTGACCTCACTGCATTCTACAGGTTCCTCAAGGTGGGCAGCAGAGGGGCAGGCAATGAATTCTCTCTGGTGCCCAGTGACAGGACTCAAGGAAATGGAATGAATCTGCATCAGGGGAAGTTCACACTGGACATGAGAGGATGGTTAGTCACTGGAACAGGATCCCCAGGGAAGTGGTACAGCCCCAAGCCTCCCAGAGTTCAAGGAGCATCTGGACAATGTTCCTAGTGGTTCAGTGAGGAGAAGGGAGATGCACTCAACCAACACTACAGGTCCCTTCCAACCTGAGATATTCTATGTTTCTATGAGTGTAAACTTAGGCCTTACTTTACAGAAAAGCACTTGAAAACTTAGATACTTTTATAATAGTAAACTTAATCAGGCTTCTAACAAAGGAAACTCCTAACAAACTGTACAGTAACAATGGCAATTTTTAATAAAAAATATATTACACATAATTTTTTTTTCCATTAGCATTTCTAACCCAAAGTAGAAACTCAGATGTAACATCCTGAACGCTCTCAGTCCTGTAGACAAGTAGTGAAGTGCTGTAGTTATGCTTCTGCATCAGAGAAGACTTTGACTGATCTCAGTAAATCAGGTTGTTGCTAGAAGGAGTGGATCAGGTCTCACTACTATGTCACACCAGCTTGCCTCTCTTCTCCTCTCTCCCTCCCCAAATTAGCATCCTGAAGGATCCATGACCTGATTCCCACTCATTGTGCAGCCCACACAATCCCAGATGCTAACAAGGGTAGTTGCAGGTCATCTCCTTGGAGCAATGTGAACTCTTAGAAAACAAGAAAAGCCAACTGCAGAACTTCCCCTTACTGACGTGAGAACTAATCAGGCATCTCGGGAATCTGATGCAATACATATTTAATATACCATATCAAGATTTGCATGTGTAAGATGCTGTGATACATACAGTACCTTGTACATGCCAAATCACTGCCACTTTGTGTTTCTGCATACCATTCTGATGAAATCTGGAAATTTGGTTTAATAACCAAATAAGTTTGGTTATTAATCCTTTTACAGAGTTTCACATGTTCTAAATGCAAATGTGTACAAAACAATCATGCTTATACTTACCTCCTTGTGATTATGACTCACATTATCACTTTCCTAAAATGTTCATAAAAAACCAGTACCTTAATAAATGTATTCATCAGGATTCCACCACATCCTAAATATTTTTCACCGGGAACCTCTTGGCTTTCCTCAACGACTATTCCCAAACTGCAAGTTGTTCTATCAGGTCAAAAGTGGTGCCAGACACTAACCAGAATCACCTAGGTTTGAAGTG
>VYZP01010830.1:0-19163 GCA_013400635.1 Hypocryptadius cinnamomeus | reverse complement strand
TGCCATGCCCAGGAAAAACACATGAGCAGCTGCTCAGTGGCACTTCCACCCTCTGGATGTGCTCTCCTGTTGCTTGCAGCAAATCCACTGTCACGCAGAAACTGCCACTTCTAGAGGTGCAAACCAGACACTGAGGGTTCCCAAACTGAATAGGAGTATTTGGTTAAATTTGAGGCACCCAGTCTGAGGCCTGAATGTTAAGTGACATTCATGCATAGAGGGTTTTCTTCCTAAGCTAAATTGCCTGAAAAGCCTTCATGTATGCAGGAACATGGATATACTTCAATAAAAATAAGTGTCAGAGATCACAGGGTGAAGAGAAAGCTTGCTAAGACATTTCAGGCTGCATGCATAGTAAAGGAATGCATGTATGCTGTTCCTGTTAGAAAAGAAGCCAACATAATGTAAATCCAGCAGTCCTTCTTGCTTGCCTTAAATCAATGGACTTGCGGTGCTATTCCTTAGAGTCAACAAACATGCCAGGAAAAATCTGTTTCCAAGCTGACAGCCCTTTCTCAGAACTGCCCACAAGTACCAGGGAGGATGGAAAACTGCTCTGCCAGGCTGCAGAGGTGCTTAAGGGAGGAGTTTGCCAGCAAAAGAGAATTGCAGAGTTTGAAGCACAGAAAGACCTTCAGTTTTCCCAGAGTTCTTACTAAAAATTTCTAATTTATACAATGAGAAAAGTAATATCCTGAACCAAGCAATCTAATCATCTTGTCTCTCCTCCTGTTTTTAATATGATGATGGAGACTATGAGAATAATGTATTCCCTTCCTGATGCTTTTTGCTTTTATGCTGGATTGAAATACTGCTCTGAGAAGGGATGGGCAGACAAAGATGGTACATTCTTGTAGTCTGAAGGAGCTCTGTGGAGACTACCTTTAATCCAGGAAAATGTTTTTACATAATTAGAGAAACAGCCTTACAAGCTACTCTCTGAAGATCTCAAATAGCAACCAGAAGGTTTTTATATACACACCCATAGCCTATATTGTGCTATAAGGTCTACACAGAAGTCTTGTGATTTTTACCCTTCTGCCACATTGTACTGCTTTAAGGGAGAACTTTGGTAAGAAAGAGGAATTTAAACAATAGGTTTCCCACCAGTGCCTTTCTGTCCCAGCTTCCCTCCTTACTGCAGCATGTTCTCCTGGGTAGGAAAGCTGGTCAGAAATTGCAAGTTAGTTCATCTTCACATTAACAGGAGTCTTAATAAGATGACACACAATTGCTGCACACCAAGATTTAGAGACCAGCTCCTGAATCTCCTTTAGCCTATTTGTGGTGACAGGTTCATCCAAACTGTAGTGGCCTCATTATTTCTGTACTTTTCCTATGCACTGTTGTGATTCCCGAGGGAAGGCCACACATGCTTATATGACCATCTCAGCATTAGGGTGTTGATGATGCAGAAGTTTACTCTCACAAAATCAGAGGAGGTATTAATACATTGTAGAATTACACAGAGATGGGTGAGAAGAAAAGTGAGAAAATTGTGTGTTTAGAGGAAGAAGCTTTTAAAAGTATATTGCAACCCTTATTTTGTGCAAAAACAAGAAGGCATGCAAAGTACTCAAAGCACACCTGTGGGGGTATTTTTAAGTCACTTTTGACTTCTGCCAATTACATTGCAAGGTAGTCTCCATTGTGCAGCTAATGTCTCATCTTGAACAAAAGTTTGTTGGCTAGGGGAAATGGCAAAACCCTGTAAACATATAATGCATCTGTAATGAATCCCAAATGAGAAGAGTTTAAGTGCTGATGTGCAAAAAAACCCCAAACAACAAAAACAAATAAACAAATGAAAAAACAAAACAAAACAAAAATCCTAAAAGCCCCCAAAAACCCAAAAAAACAACAAAACAGAACCAAAACAGAACCAGACAATTTAGAAGCAAAATTCCAATTCCATTTGTTTTCACCTCTCATTTGAAAACTGCAAATGGATAAGTATGGAGACTAAACTCTAGACATCAAAAATAAAGGGAGAATAAACCCAATAAGATAGAATCAAAGAAACATTGGAATCACTTGCTTTTCAGATCATATGAAATTCATAATTTCAGGTGAAATCCATCTGTGAAGAAGAACAGCCAGGAGATCAATCCCTGGCTCTGAGATTGGTGTCACTGGCAGAATTTTGGGGGTTTTGACCATGGGTTGGTCTACACAACAGCAGGCTTCCCAGTGAGATAGGGTGTACCTGTCTCAAAGAGGGAAAAGGATCTTTTGATCATAAGTTAAGAGGTCTTATTGAAAGAGCTTTAAACTGGATTTGAAGGTGGAAGAGGAAAAAAACAGTCTTGATAAACATGGGGGCACCACATGGATGTTTGTGGGATGTTGTTCTAGACAGGTCCTTCGGTCTGCCATCACAGTGGAGGCTGGGGATGGAGATCCATGTGGCAGCAAAGACAGAAGGGTATTGATGTGTTTGAAACCACAGAAGTGCCTAAACCTGGTCATGTAGGAATTAGGGCTTCTTCCCTGCAGAAGGCATTTGGATCAGTAGCCCAACTGGAGCACATCTATACCAATACACAAAGCATGGGCAACAAACAGGAGCGGGAAGCCATTGCACAGCAGAAAAACTGTGACAGCTGCCTTCATGGAAACGTGGTGGATGAATTCTTGGCAGATTGAGACCGACTGTTCAGAAAGGCCAAGTGCCAGATCCTGCACTTGAGTCACAGAGACCCCATGCAGTGCTACTGGCTGAGGGAAGAGTGGTTGGAAAGATGCCCATTGGAAAAAGAGCTGGGAGTGCTGGTCAGCAGCAGCTGAACATGAGCCAGTATATGCCCAGGTGACCAAGAAGGCCAATGGCACCTGGCTTGTATCAGGAATAGTGTGACCAGCAGGACCAGGGCAGGGATTGTCCCCATATACTCTGCACTGGTGAGGCCACACCTTGAACCCTGTGTTCAATCTTGGGCCCCTCACTACAAAAAGACATTGAGGTTATGGAGCGAGTCCAGAGAAGGGAATTGAAGCTGATGAAGGTGTGGAGAACAAATGTGATGAAGACCAGCTGAGGGATGTGAGGGTCTTTAGAGATAAGGAGGTTCAGGAGGGTCCTCACTGCTCTCTACAACTACCTGAGAGGAGGCTGTAGCCAGGTGGAAGTCAGCCTCTCATCTCAAGTAACAAGTGATAGGACAAGAGAAAATGGCCTTAAGCTGAGCCAGGGGAGGCTCAGATACTGGGAAAAATTTCTTCACTGACAGGGTTGTCAAATATTGGAACAGGCTGTCCAGTGAAATGCTTGTCACCATACCTGGAGGTATTTAAAAGATGTGTAGATGTGGCACTTGGGGTGACAGCTTAGTGGTGGACTTGGCAGTGTTAGGTTAACAGTTGGACTTGATGATCTTTAAGGTCTTTTCCAACCTAAACAATTCTGTGTTCTATTTTGTGATTCTGTGACTTTAGCTTTCTAGTCCTATGGAATTGCAGAAAAATGTTTCTTTTAAACGAAGTCCTTAAAATAAAGGTACTGCTGAACTGATCTGAAGCAGTACGGGCTGGCACTGATTTACCTGGGCAAGTACCACAATTACTGAAAACTTTCACACTTCTAGGTCTTGGAATAAAATCCTACTTCATATCTCTGCCAGTATGTGTCTGGTATATTTTTGTCCTGTGCCTAGCTGTGTCTGGCTGTCACTAACAGCTTTGTTTATTAAGCACTTAAGTATTCCACAAATAATTTTTAAAAAGAGAGGTATAATAGTTACTTTTATAGCTAGTTACTTTCCATATTAGTAGTGTGTTAGATTTGCTACAGCAAAAATGCAAAGTTTACTTAGCAGAAAGAACTGTATGACTGTAAATTTTGAACACTTACTTCTTTCACAAACCACTGGCAAAAGGCTGGGCCAATCCACTCTCTTGCATGAATCCCACAGTCTATCCAGACAGCTTTCTTGTAGGGCCGTGATCTTTTACCTAACTTGAAATGTGAATATTCACAAAATACCAATAGATCACATCACACGAGTGAAAACACAATAATGAGAAAATAATAGAATATGAGAGAGGCTAAACCATTTTGAATTTCCTCATATAAAGGAACACAAATTTCCTGTTTTAAAAGGTATGGCCAAGATAATGTTAGGCAGGTATGCCACGATAATGAGACTGACTTATGGAAAAAAACTGTAGCAGAAGTGAGACCTGTAAGTTCCTCTCTTTTATGAGGAATGATTATTACATGGAGTAGGGTGAGAAACAGTGACACTACATGAATTGCATGGTAGTGAATGAAATTTTCAGAACTCTTCAATAGCAGACGAAAAGAAAATACATTAAAAGAAAGATTTTTTGCATGTTGCAGACACACTCTAATTTGTGGTCCTAATCATATGAGTTGAGAGCATACAGCCCTGAAATTTTGTCAGTAGGTAAAGAAGCAGCATTTGTAGCACATGCTAAGAAGGGCTCCACAGTCCTCTGGGATCGCTTTCCAACATAACTGCTCTCCTAGTTGTCTATAAACAAAAAGTTTTCCAATCCACCTAAATCCAAATCCTGCTGATTGAACTTGTCCTGTTATCTTTCTCCATGCATATCCAATCCAGGTAAATAGGATTTGGCTATTAGTTTTCCAGGTTTTTTTCCATTTTTCATTAAAGATGACATTCAGAGAGACACTTAGATTTTAGCAACTCATCCTTAGGAAACACTGTTAAGCCGTGTCTCTGGTGTATATGCTGTAACATAAATAACAGTGTATGCCCCTGATTCCACATTTTAGTCTCATTAATGGCTAATCTTTACCTTGAGTACATACAGTGGTCTCCCTTCATAGGATTTTCCAACAGAGAACATGTGAACAAGATCTGAATAAGTTCTATTCAGATAATGCATCCAGTCCTCGATCTGCAAACACAAAAATAAAACCATTGCTTCAATCTTCACATTTCATGGGAAGAAACTGCAATACATTTATTTGGCTCAGCTCTCTGTCCTCTCTCTACTTTTTGATTTTCCTATAGTTTTTATTTTTGTCTTGTTTGTTTTTGTTTTCACACTTTAACCACACTTTTATTTGGCACTCATAGCTCTTTAGCCATAGGCTGGATGCAGCCTTCACATGGGATTTTTTTTTTCCATTTCATTGTTGGGTATTACTGGAATACATAAGCTCTCCATCGAAAATATGGGGATGAGGCTAACCCACCACTGCCACTAAGTATTAATGGAATGAAAAAAGAAGCTCCATGTTTCTGCCCACCAGAACACAATGGCAAACAGATTTCCATGCAAGACTCAATGCTACCTGCAGTATTTGTTTAGTGGGCACCAGATCTTGTGATGTAGCACTCTCCATGCTCAGCCTAGTGACTTTGTTTTGGTGCAGACTGAAACTGTATATGTGAGCACACTAAATTCAACAGGAATTATTTACCCAGCCATCATCCAGGATAGTATTCCTCATAAATGGGTTTGTATCTAAGTGTTTTTATGTATTTGTACCTCCTGTGTAAATACTTAAGCATTTACTTGTATTGCTTAATTCAATGACTGAGTGTGACCAATCACTCATTGAAATCTCTTATTCAACCAGAGTAAAAGATCTGCTTTAAAAACAAAACTCAGATGCTCTGAAAGACAGTTACATGTAAAGATAAGCCTTGAATACAAACATTAAATAGATTTTTTTTTCAAGGAAGTGCCTATTTTTGAAGAAGAAACACTTAGAACACTCCTGAAGATGAACAGGTAGCCAGAACTTGTAGAGAGAATGAAACCTTAGCTTTACTAAACACAACATTGTAGTAGATAAGAGCTACATTATGAATTTTAATTCACCTCTTCCAGGGAGTGGTACACTTCATAGTTGTATCCAGGGAGGGACCTTCGATTCCTATGGGACCTCCCTCCAGTTTGGTTTTCTATTGCTTGCTGTAGGTCTGATATGAGAATCCTAAGTAAAAAAAGATAGTGGTATTATTGAAAAACTAGAAGAACACATAATCTAAATCAGAACAACAATCACGTTTAGAAGAAATATAGCAGAAGTTAAACCATCCTGGCTTTACTTCATCTGTTACATTTTGACAATAGAGTGCTTCAGGCTCGCTTGAATAAAAGCTGCCAAATAAATACTCCAGCTGCTTTGAAATGTAAGAGTGCCTTCAAAAACACAATAAGCTTGTTAAATGACTGAAACAGAATGATGTAAATAATGTAGCCAATGTGAAGAAGCACCCACTTTCATTTGTTTATGGAGCAACATTTACTGTCTTCTTTTATAATCCAATTATACAATGTGATAATGGATCTTCAAAAACTGATTTTAAACCATTTCAAAAATCTCTGTAAGCTTAGGAAAACATGGACACACTTTCTGTTGGGAGTGTCATGGAACATTACATATAGCTACAAGTTGTAGAGGCAAACCAAAAAAAATTAAAAACTTGGTAGCATTATCATTCTGTCTGAAACAAGAAAAAAATAGCAAGCAAAAATTTTAAAGTGGGCTTTGTTGTTTACATTATCTACTCTGCTGTAGTTGTTTGGCAGTTTTGTTAAAATTACTCAGGAAAAATATGAAAAATGCTAAATGAAATTTAAATATACTTGCAAAAAAAGTGAGAGGTTCTTTGCATTAAGAGTAAAATGAGGAAGAGTTGTATAAACGGAAACTTTCCTGTTTTATGGCAAAAATAACAAATGACACAAATACAAAATTATAATATAGAAAACATCTAAAAATAATTATAATGAAGAAGTTGAAGCATCCATCTATCCCACCAGAGAATAGCAGAAGCTGGGAATACTGTCACAGATATCTGTAACAACATTACTGTAAAACTGAGAGTCATCCTTGTATGCCCTCTTCTCCTAAAGCACGGCAATGGGTAATCACCATGCCACTAATTCACCATTCCCATAAAAAGACAGTCACATTCAACCTTTTACATTTTTATAGGCATTAGCTTCTGTGATTGGAAAAAGATGGAAAGAAATGGCATTTACTCTGCTCCTAACTCAGCTGTACAGCAGATGCCTCAAAGGTAATAGGTCTATCTGCATACAAAATCAAAGCAAAGGTTATTCTTACCTTCCAGTGCATGAGTGAAGCAGTTGTATAATTAGGAATTACATTGTTCTACATCAGCAACATTCATTAAGCAAACTAAAGAATTATAGTCTTGACTTGCTATATATGCTATAAGACCAGTACTGTAAAGCTGATTAAAGGAGTGATTTTATTCAAGTCATTAGGGCATCAAATAGTTAAAAAACATGCTGGACTGTCTTGCAGAATACTGATTAGTATAAGCACCTACCAGAGTCAAGCTCACTCTGCAAACTTATGCATCTGTACTCTAAATGAGATTTCATAACATTTAAGTGACAAAGTACTGTGTGTGCTTATAACACAAAGGCTTTTAAGTCCCTCAGGTCTGAATGCAACTTAACTGGCTTCTTTACCAAAAAACTTACAACTGAGGTAACTTGGTGCAGAGAGTTTATCTGATGTCTGGCTTGTTTTCATGGCCATCTTGTCAGGAAGTCAAACTCTAAGAGAGATAAGCCTGTTTTACAGGCAACTGCTGGTCATTATTAGGGAGGCTGAAATGCTTCCTGATTTTGTAAATTTGTCATAATTCAGGTAAGCATCACTGCATCAAGCTGAAATTTTACTGGAGTTTGGCTCAGACTTTTCCAGTTCCAAAAGGGATGTAGAAATTTGACTCCATTGAGTGTGTGAGGAAAAGAAATTAAAAAAAAAAAAAAAAGTGAAAATGAGCTACGTGAAAAGGAGCTGTACAAAATCTTGGCTGTGGAGCTGCACTTCAGCTCAGGGCTGTGGTCCCCACCCCAGCTGTGCTGTGGGCAGGGCTGTGCTTGGCCAGCCTGTTCCTGCTGCTCCCTGACTATGGCTGTTATTGCTGTCATGGTGAATCCTCCTGGCTTTTGTGGAGTTACAGATCTCAGGAGGCTTGTCGGGACAAGCACATGCTTTGCAGGGTTTTGTTCCTAATGGCTGGGACCATCCAAAACAGGCAGTGAGGAGGATAAGAGGGAGAGCAAAGGACAAGTCTGGACCTGGTAAAATACTGCTCAGTTTCCTTCCAAGTGCACATAACTTGTGTGCCAGAAGTCAGAAAGATTTTCTCTGTGGAAGATTAATCCAGTGTTTGTAGCATGTTTTTTGAGGTAAACTGCAGAGACCTTTTGCTCTGGCAGATCTTGTGCTTGCACATTGCTTTGCAATCCAAGCAGAGGTCTTCATGTACAGAGAGTGTTTATAACACATATAAAATGTCCTTCTGTCATTTCACTGAAGGTGATTACTGTGAGCAGGAACAGCAGCAGACATGAATACATGCTGGGTCACAGTAATTAGGGAACATTTTTTTATAAGCACAGGAAAACAATTAGAAAAAGCCTCATCTCAGTTTTAAACATAAACAAAACCAAAGCAATGCTGAACCCACATGAAAGTCACTCTGAACTGCAGCTATGGAGCTTGTGTGCTTAATTTCCTTATGTTTGTTTCTGTATTTTTAGAACAACTAATTAAGAAGAGAGCATTTTGTTGTAATAAAAACGGGATTCTGATGAGTACTATACATATGTATACATAAATACATCTACATTATGATTTACACCACCCTTTAATCACTGAGAAATAAGTATAAATAACCTCATGTAGGTCTTTATTCAGCAAATGTTTGAGAACTCATGAGCCGATTATTCAGATGCTTAGGCATGCCTTTGAGAAGGCTTTAAAACAAGATCATTACTCTAGTCCAGTACATCATATGGATAAATATGAAAGGATAAGTATACTCCAAAATTGCCTTGAATTTTTTAAGGAGCACTATAAATAATATGTGAAACTAAAAGTACTGCATTTGTACTGTATGACTTGCATTGGTCACTAGGAATGGAGAATAACAGAAGTAGCAGAATATATATATAATATATATAATATAATTGATGCAGAAGTTTTGCCTCTGCATTTGCAGCTCACTTGTAAATAAACCTTGCTTGTGCTAAATAAAGAAAGCAGGCTGCAGAATTAGTAATTACCAACCCTCTCTTAACAGATGTGATTTCACATACATGGAAAACACTTCAGCTTGACTCCAAAGGAGGACATTTAATTAAAGCTGCTGCCTGTGGGAGATTTGCTGCTCTGCCATTAAAGCGGTTGTTTTCTTGGCAATGCCGAGCTGTCTGCCAGCCTAATTGCTGTGATGTGGAAGGTATTTTTGAGCACACTTGGTGTGGTAGGTGCAGACCTGCCCCAAGGCCAGCTCTCTGGAGTGAGGCACGGGAAGAAGAGAGTGGGCTTACGTGTACTGGATGTTTGCTTGCTGGAGGAAGGGCAGCAGGCTCCGCGTCGTGTTCTGTGGTACTCGCACGTCAGCGACTGCACCTTGGACGATGTGGAAGGGGCTGCTGGGCTGCCACAAGTCCACCTGTAGTGCAGGAACCAACCTGTAATTCACATGCATTCAGTGTAGGTGGGGAAGCCCAGGAGAAGGCATGCTTGAAGGTAGTGCAAACCCTTTAGGCATGGTAGAGACAACAGAGCTGCATCAGCTGGTCCAGCTCGACACCTGTGCTAACGGAGCAGATTTTGAGGGTTGGTTGTGCCCAGCTTACCACAACTCTCCTGGGAGATTTGCCAATGGGAACAGAGAACAGTCTTGAGAATATGCCTCCTCAAACAGATCAAAACAAAAGCTACTTCCAGCTTCATGCACCTCCTCAGACTACTATACGTTCCCAACTCCTATGCAGTCCGTGAGTCTTTTTTATTTTGCAAGGCATTTTCTGTGTTCACTAAAGCAGCCAAAAATGCTAAAGAGATATAGAAAGCATAGCACATACCAGTGTTTGCAGAATATACTCAAGCTTTATTCTTGACAATAAGCTGATCAGAGGTCAATAGCAGGTCACCAAAACAATGAATACACAATAATTTTATACTAAATGTCAAAATAACAGGATTAAGACAATCAGATTATTACAATCTTGTAAAAAATGATAGCTACTGAACCACTATTGTTATTGCACTATGTGTATCTGCAAGTACGTGAGGGATGTTTCTTGTCCATTTTTACTTCCTTTTTTTCCCAAATCTGAAATACAATTGGAAATTTTAGGCCAGGACATGAATTTTCAAGAGAGCAAGAAAATTTGCAAATCCCTTTTTCAAAGGGGATGTTCTGCACCCTGTAGTAAAATGGGGTACTAGCACATACTCTTCAACAGAGGTGAGCACAGCTCCTCCTCACCCAGTGTGAGGGCAGTGGAAAGAACACAAGTCAACAAAACTCTTTCCAGAGCTTCTGGATATTCATAGGAGATTGTAAATAGGAGTTTCAGCAACAATCTCTGTATCAACATGACAAAGAGGCATGCCAAGATCCACAGGCCTTGAAAATGCATTTGTGAGCTGAATACAAGGAAGGAAATTGATGTTGACTACATGTCCACACATTTCTTAAAGAGTCTAAAAAGGACTAATGCTTGGTAAATGTCTTTTGGTTTTTTGTCTTGTCTTTTCTGTTTTGCTGCAATCAGCTGTGCCAGGCTGCATTGATGAACCTGTTGATACAGCTCATGAGTGTCCACTTATTTCCAGATATCTTAAAAGATTTTTATAATTTATACTTTAAAATCTTCTCACTTCTTTTATGCCACAGAAGCTATTTGAAAGCATCAAATGCTGGTCTTGCTATGGACCTCATTTGCAAGAGGAGTGCAGTCTTGCAACAGGGAGATTACAGGGAGACAGGTTTAGTTCTCACCATTTCTCAAATGACCCTGAGTAAGAGTATCCTTAGAGGGCATCTGATGCTGAACCTGGTGCTACCCCTCCAAGCAATGGTGACCTCAGCTCAGTTAATCCAATTAAATGCCTGCTACTTTGGAAGGAGCAGGACTGAAACACAGGGCCAGCCTCTTCTTGTTCTTGCCAAAACTACTCTTTGTTTCGTGCTGCCACAATATGGTCTCTGGATCCAAGTCATACTGGTGGCTGGGTGCAGCATCTTTTGAAGTCTAACACAGGACTGGCAAAGTTCACGAGGCTTGTGAAGCTGACAGCAGCTATGACAGATGGTCAGTAGAAACCAAAGTCATGAATTAAATGGTGCTAAATGCTGCTTACCAATAAAGATCGTCTCACTGCGCTAACACCCTATGTTTGTTAGTTTATCTAGCTTTCATATTTTGATAAATTATAGGCACCCAGTGAAATTTCCCCCCTAATTCAATATGGGTAATTTCACACATGGTTAATATGTGTGTTTGACTTTTACAAATACACATGCCATATGTGTACTTGACTTTTAAGATTTATTCCTAAAAAATATACATCAGAAAGGGTAATTTTGTTGCCCTTAGAGTAACAGTCTATCAATCAGCTCAGCTTGATCCATCTTCATAGAAATAAAACCAAATTGTTGCATACAAGCTAAGAACAACTGAAGTGTCTCCTGGCCAACTCCAATATCTAAGCACACAAAACTGAAACAGAAAAAAACCCCCAACAAATCACAACTGATATACACCTGAAATATGTCTTTGTTCTTGACAGTTACTCAGGATTTATTTTGGTGAAACTCTCCATCACCATGGAGAGAATAAACCGACCAATATTCACATTATTAGATATAACACCACCAGACTCTTTAAGTTCTAAGGTATTCTAATTGTTCCACACATTACTGCCTGTAAGTGAATATCAAAAGCAGAAGCAATCTTCTTTTAACTAATGAAATCTGTGGCATATTGCCACTATCCTCTTTCGGTGAAAATGCAATATTTCACACCTGGCATTGTCCTGGAAGTGAGACAAAAAAATCCCATATTTAGAGTGCACATCATTCTGCTTCATCTCAGTTCCCTGTTTGGGTAATTTGGCTCCTTTGACTCGCACTTCTCATCCTTTTCAATGTAAACAAAGCAGTCAGTGATTCTCTGGGAGATGTTACCTGTGCTGTCCAGAATACCACTTCAGTCACTGGCTGGATTTTGCCTTACAAAGCATTTAACAAGCAATATGTTCCTCCAGCAGACATCTTATATATATTGCAGCTGTCAGCTTGTCCTTGGTGTGACAAGAACATAAAAACTGACAAACAGAAGATGGATTTCAGAGCAAGCATGTTTGGACTCAGCAAGTGCAACTATCCTCCGCTCACTGTCATCTTCAGGACACTCCATCATTGCATCTCCCACAGATACTGAGGGTCTTATGGAAGTCATCACTCTTATTTCAACATCATTCCTCTCACAAATACGTCTTGGATTTCCATGCTGGGCTCTCCTGGCAAGTGAAATTAATTGCTGTCCTATCCTCTGCCCTCTCTGTGATGGGCTATTGTTACCCCCACACAATACACATGAGCCTTTATACAGTGTTATGGAGTACCAGTCAGTGCCAAAAGATTTCTATTTGCTGTATGGGTGGTAGGATTTGCTAGGTGGGAGGAAGATTCTCCAGTACGTAAAAAATTAATGCAGAAATCCTACAAAACTCCCTGAGTGTACAGACAAATATTTGAACCTCAAAATTCACCTGGTATCTTGGGGCTACAGCAAAAACAATATGCTTTAGAGCATGTCTGCAAACCTAAATATTCTCATCTCCTTTGCAGAACACTCTCACTTGCACACCTTTTCTTGTCTTTCAAGCGGCAGGTTGCCTTTAAAAGGTGTTGGGATGTTTAAAGCCTCTGGATAATAAGCAGAGCCCAGGCAAGATTTTTCAGCAAGTTCAGAGCTGGGACCAGGAGACCAATTACTCAGCACCTGCCACTCAAGTGTGACCATGAGTACCTGTTCTCAGGGACAGTGGTGGCTCCCCAGACGCACAGTGAATGCTCTTTCCCAGAATCTCACTGGGGTCATGAGCATCCTGACTTACTTTCTATGAGGAAAAAAAGGTATGTAAGAGCACACAGGCAGTTCTCTTTTTCCAAATCATTTAAACACATTATTGCTTTATTTAACAAAGAAAGTGTTAGAGATTATTAATTGTAACTACATAAAAAGTAGTCTTTTTTAACTGCCTGTTCTTTTTTCAGCCTCACTTGTCCCATTAAAGTCCCTGTGGTTCGATTTTTTCTTAGGAAAGTCAGGTTTCTTTGTAGGCAGTTTCTCTTTAAACTGAGGTGTTAAAGACAGCTCAAACAAATCTATCAGTTCTTACCTGGATACCTTCCAAGGTATAGCAACCCTGAACTCATTACTCATGCCTCTAGGTTTTGATAAGTACAGTGATGGCAAGTCAGCACAAAGTAAAAGGACAAATATTTTAAATAGATTTTGGTGCTTAACTAATAGGATTCAGAATTTCTTCCAAAGTTAAAATTATGCAGATAATTTTCCAAGAATACAAGCACTTTGTTAGCCTAATCTTACATATCACAAATGATGTACAGAAAACTCTTTTGCTCTGCCAAGACAGAAAACAGAACAGTTCAGTTTTCCTTCAGCTTGTTCCATGTCTATGGAAAGGAAGCCTGGGAAGAAAAGAGTCTCACTGCTTTTCCCCACAAACACTCTCATGGCTGCATAAAATCCTATGGTTCTTTTTTTAAATTCAAGTCACTGAAATAAATCCCCAGCTTCTTTAGACCATGGGGTTTTGGCTAGCCTTTGTAATTAAAGTCGTTTTGTTGGGCAGTAGCCTCCAGTTGTCCCTCACTACCTTTTCATAAGCAGATGTTTAATTTCTTCTTCCATTTAGCCTGAAAGGAAGATGCTTAGTGCTCTCATCAGGTCTGCAATTACATATCAATCAAAAGAGCTGACTGATGTTTGTCATGAAAATAACTAAAATAACTTACATTTAGTATCTGGAGAAAATAGTTTATGATTTATCTGTGTCATTCCCCATGAAGACAGTGATTTTGTTATGTGTTTTATTACCTAGCAATTCCAGTTTTTATTCCTACTGAGTTGTGTCCAGCAATACATGTGCTAAAGCTGGCCTTGTCCTTAACATCACCATGAATGGATTTCTTTGAGAAATGCTGTCAACTGTAAAGTTCAGAATATAATTATTGTTGTGATGCTGTCAGTTGAAATGGCTTGGCATTTCTGAGTCTCTTGTAAAAGGGAATGTGCAGTCAATAATGAAAGCAGGGATGCTCTTTGCTCATGGGCTCTTTCAGGAAACGTGGGTTTCCCATTTATATCCATATACTCATGTATAGATGCATAAAAACCCTAAGCAGTCATGAAAGTCATTAGATAAGTTTTCAATTATAAGTCCAATTGTAGAAGGCAGAGAGTAGAAGTAGAAATTGCTTTGGAGCACTGGTATCATCAGAGGTCTGACCACCTGAGTTTTTATCAGATGGGAAACACAGTCACTTACATGTATGCACACCAATGCCCCTCACATGCATGTGTACAGTGTGCAGCAGAATTTTAGACTTCTGTTGGTACATCTGAAAAGAAAGAAACATGCAGGAATGGCCCCTGTTCACTCTGACACTGCTGCATAATTACAGCAGTGCTGTGGTTCACCTGGAAAGTGCAGAACTGCTCCTCTCGAATGTTTTCACCTTTACAAATGATTTCAGGACCAGGAGTGATTTCATCCTCACTTACTCCAGCCAATTAAGGAACTTAATTGACAGTTCTGATTGCCAATCAGCTTCAGCTACCCTTTATGTGCTGCAAAATGGTCCAGTGGCAATCCAGTGTGGAATTCCCTGTGCTTTCTAAAAGGACTTACAAAGCAGTCCCAGTGCAAAGTAATTTAGGTTTCTGATTGAGAGCACTAGACATTTTACTGGCTCTAACTTTTCAGTATTTATTTGCTTTTCAGTGAGGCTGGTAAGAGTAATTGTGCCAATAAATTGGGAATGATTCATGGGATTGCAACAACCATAACACTGGCAGGAACAATGCACAGATTGAAGTTTTGATTTTTGCAAATCTTTGTGGAACTATAATGAAGTAATGGTCTTCCCACTCTATTTACACTGGTATAATTTTACACAGGGCTCTACATTGAAAAGAACCTGTAGGCTATTCCTCAAGAGAGTCACTGAGATAAAACTCATACCCAATTATATAGTAACTGAATATCTGTTCTTACAAGTACAGATGCCACTGGGCTAAGTATATTTGAAAGATGTGAAAAAGTTTTTAACAGACTCATTAAAAAAAATGGCCAAACCCTTCTTTTGTTTATTGTTAAGCTATTTATAGCTTGGTTCAAATTGCAGTTGTTGCTACACTGCATGGGAAATGGAATAGTAAGCCCTGGATTTGATTCTGCTTCCACTGGGGTTGTGCTGATGACTTTGTTGAGCTCAAGCTCAGGCCTCCTCAGAGGAAGCAGATTCCTTCCATCTCAGAAAGCCCACCCTCTCTGTGTCTTGTGAGAACTATACTTTCACTACCTGGGCTATTCTGCTCTATCTTGTATTTTCCCACTGATGTTTTTCTGCAACAACATTTTCCTTCTGAGCCAGGCAAGTGGTTTCCAAACATGTATTTTGATATATCGATGAATACCCTCTGTTGTTACCTGATGTTCCTTGTGTGTCTGAAATATTCTAATATCTGACTGGAACCCTAACCATGAGCTAGGATAAAATCTAGACTGAAAACTAAAGTATCTAAAGCATCATCTGCTGTAGGTGCAAAGTAAAATGCAGGCAGCCCTGGCTGCTGAGCTAGTTCTTTCCTTCTGCAAATAAGAATAGCTCCACTTGGGCTGACAGGCTTTCTGACTGCATTTCCAAACAGGCTTTTGTCCTCTGAAGCCTTTTAAAGCATTTTCCTATGGAGGTGTAAACTATCAGATTTATAGCCAAGTGATCCTTTTCCTCTATGAGACATTTTTTCTGATTCCCTGAACTGCAATGACAGGATCAATTCAGGGATTACAATGGATAAGCAGCTGCTGTACGGGCTAGAAAACAAACAAAAGGGAAAGGAGTTCTGGCTTCAAGGCCTTCTAGGCTGGCTCCTCCCAAAGCTGAAGAAGTGCCTGGCTGTGGCCAGGAATTTCTTTTATAAAAACTAGTGGAGAATGAGTGGTCTAACTCTATTATGCCAGGAATGTTCACAGAGCAGTTGCTTCTTTGCTACCTATACAAACAGTCCCAATCCCAGTCAGGCGTTATGTGATAAAAAGTGCTTGTAGACCACCGATGGAGTAGAAGTTATCAGTCAAGGCTCAAATGAAGTGCTACTTCAAAAATAATGCTTACAAAGGAAAATTCCAGGGCAGATAAACAGAATCTGCTGCATCTGAGGACCCAAGAAAATCCCTGTTTCTTTGCAAAGCACTTGGGAACGTTATATTTGTTTCTGTCAGTCAGGTCCAACAGAATTAAAACCATGAAATGGCTCATAAATCAGCAACAGGCTCCTCAAATTGTCTTCTGAACAGAAAAGAGCAGGAGAAAATAGGCAGTCATTGGAGAGGTGTACAAAGCAGAGGGACAGCAGATGGACAAGTGGAGTCCTGGGGGACAGAGAATGGGCAGTAATATTCATGTTAATGTGGTGCTATCATCCTAAGTGCTTCTCTTTCATTTGTTGATTACTGTAATAATTTGGAAATTATTCGAGTGAAACAGTGAACCTGCAAAAAGATATTTCTGGTATTAAACACTAAGTCAGGATTAAAGATTTGTACCATATATATGAAAAGAGAAAATATTTATAACAGTGAAGACCACAACAGAAAGTGTAAAATTCAAGACTGGCACCTGTGATGGCATTACAGCAGCAGCCAATCTAAAAGCTGGACAGTGGTCTATAGTTAGGAAAATAAATAATTCCCTGAGTTGGAACTTGAATTGTCAAAGTATTTGGTGCATTTTAGTCCATCAAAACCCTATGAAAATGTTCCTCAGCACTGCTATGCAACACACTTGTCATACATGTATAGGATACTTTCACACTATACATCTTTTATGAAAGTCGAGGCAGGAGTTCCAGCATCATTTATCCCTGTCATACTCACTGTCACATCTACTCCAGTGGGCTTTGGCACAAGGTCTGTGCCAAACATGTCTAAGGATGTGGGGTGGTGCTGCTGGTAGGAAGCACAGTTACCAGGCTCTTATTTTTCTTCCCCACAGAGACTGAAAGAAAAGATGTAGGAACATGCTGGAGCCAAGAGATACTGCTGTACACATACTGATGGCATCTGCCAGCTGCTACTACCTCTGTCACTCAGTGAAAACCAGAAACTACCATCTCCTGCCTCAAAAAAGAGCATGGCTCTCTGTTCTCCACCTGCTCATTTCTTCTGACCTCAGACACATATTGTCCTAAGAAACAATTGCATACCCAGCAGTGCATGATGCACAAGAGTTTCCTGAGAACTTGTTCTGGACTGATGTAGTCCTGCAGTGAGGGGCTGGTGGGGAGGCACAGGGAGCTCTGCTCAGCCTGGCTGAGACAAGAGTGGTCCAGGCCAGACCCCCCTTCTTCTGCCTTGAGCTGGAATGCAGCTGATCTGACTCATTATGTTCAGGCTTCTATATTTACTCTTTACTGTAGCTGAGTTTATTGGTTAAATGCACGTTCAGGCAATTTTACAGAACTCACAGCAGAAAAATTTTTATCCGTACAGCTGGCTATTTTTACTGGCAGTGCAGATCTACATGCTATGTTCACCCCACCGGGGAAAAAAAGCAATATTCTGTCACCTCAAAGTTAACAGAACCAGCCTATGAAGGAATCAATTTATAATAATGATTAATAACAAAATACTGTGGGCAATGGAGCTACAGACCAAAACTAATTTGTGGAAATTACTCAGCAAGTGATTATGACTAATGTGATTTGCCACTGGGCAATTCATGAACAAAAGTAAAATGTGTGGAATGAAACATTCATTATCCATTATTCACTCAGTACAGGCAATGGCATTCATACGGTAGCAGAGCCTGGACAACTCGGGTAGAATTCAGGGATTTGTTACACTAAGCATTATACGGACTCTTTTTTTTTTCCCCTTAAAAAAGGGGGGCAAATATCCCTCCTAAGGAGCTCCAGATGCTAAGTTTCAGATGTTCTTAGGGACTACACCTTCTGTAAAAATGTGTGAATTAACCTTACAGTTCAGGTATTGGTAGAAGAGCAGTCCTGTTTGACATCAAGAGGTTTCCATGCGGACTAAAAATCCTCAGTAGTCCTTCAAATTCTTACATGAATTTTGTGGGTTATGTTTTAGCTCAACTGTCACTGTCCAAGTTAATCACTGGGGACACATTCTAAGATACTTCAAATACATTGAGACATACAGCCAGTTCCCAGATGATCCTTCAAGGATGTCTCAGTGTAGGTTTCTGTGAATGCACATTCAGGGAAGTATTGCTTTGGTGTCTGGTGCTTTTCCCAAAAGGGATGGACCTTGTTGACCTCCATGGCACTGGCTTCAGCATGGCAAAAGGGCAGGGCTCTCACCACTTCCTTCTCCACTGCCCTGGTGTTAGAGCAGACTGTAAATGACAAAATCTACTCAGGAAAAATCAGTGGTAAGGACAGTAATTAAGAAGCTGGCAGATAAAACAAAATGAGTGAAATGACACATTGCTGTTCTTTCCAATGCCGGTCTATTTTCTTCTTGGTTCTTTTCCCTTTGCCCAAATCAGTAGACAATAAGGAGGGGTATCTTTGCATTTGCTTTATTCTCTGCCTGACACCAAAATACATTGCCTTTGCAATAGGATCATCAGGATTATTTTTTCAGGTTTCTTTCTGATAACACCCTTTAGAAGGATAGGGTCATTTGAAATGAACAGAGAGGAGTTTTTCTTACAATTCTTTGGATTATGAGACATGTGCGAGAAGAAAAGTCTAAGTCACTCTGCCTTACAAGTCTCAATTTAAAGGCAGAAGGAAATGGCTGGATTGAGCACAGAACACCACAAGTTTATAGAAAACCTCCCTCCACCACACATGGCAAGGAGGAAGCCTGGGACAGGAGGGATTGTGTTCCCTTTGCCTTATTACCACAGATGGTCTGTTCTGTGCAAGGAAATCCTGCAACAGGCATACAATCCATTTGTGCAGAATCTATTCAGTGCTTGCACTGTCCTGGGAATTTACTCAAAATATTTCTGTTGTGCATGGATCACACCAGGGGTATCCCCAAACTGGGCTCCCCAGATGACTTTTGCACTGCAATTCCTGTTTTA
>VYZP01010817.1:992-16874 GCA_013400635.1 Hypocryptadius cinnamomeus | reverse complement strand
AGACTAGAGGAATTGAATAAATACAAATAAAGGAAAAAAAGTCACAGTAGTTGTTAGGGCATAATTTTCTAGTTGTCCAATACCAGATTTTTTTATATGCAGGATGTATCAGCAGGATTCCAGGGAAAGTCTTTGGAAAAACACAGCACATGTTTTATGAGTTTTCCATGTCTTGTTGAGAAAACCCTCTTTCTTCAGACTTCCATTTACGTTGTGCTCAGCATTCTGTTTGTATAACAGAAATGAAAAGTTTTGATAGCACGGAAGAAATTGGGGCACCATAGAAGATATTTTAATATGGGAAAAACATTAAAAGAAACTGAAATGTTGGAAGAGAATAACTGGAAGCTCTGAGCATCCTGAAACAGAACCAAAGCTGCTGGGTTAGTGTGATGCCAGCAAAATGTAAATTTTCTGTAACACAAATAACACACCTGAGAAAGAAGGTTATTTGGCAAGACATATAGGTAACAGTGAAACCACTGCAGTTGACAAAGAAATAGTAGATTTCTGGGAATGATGGATTACATTAGGACAATTGTGCCTTATACTGCTGCCTGAATAAATAAATAGAGAATGCTCCTACACAATGACATTGCCTGACCTTAATAAAAAGTCTAAGAAGTAAAAGGAATTAATTTGGGAGGATGGTATGCCTAAAACTATATTGTCCACAGGTGTTTCAAAGAAGGATTTTGGGATTTCAGCGCAATCTTCTTGCAGGAGAGTGGTCACAGCTAGAGACCAGTGGTTTATGAATAGTAGATGCTAACAGGAAATGAGAGTTAATAAGCTCAGATAGAAAAGGAGGCTTTGGCATGGTTGTAAAAGACTTCATGTCTTAGTTGTGGGAGGCCTTAGCTATTACTATTTTATTAGCTGAAATCGACTGCAAACCACTTATTGCCGTTACTGAAAATGACCTTGTGAACACTCCAGAGAATTCACAGCTTACTTTTATTTTTTTCAACTACAAATGGATGATTTGTAAATTGAACTTGAACCTGGAAGAGATTTGGAGATGCAGACTTGCTCTTCCAATTATTTGAAGTTCAACATTAGTATATTTTGCAAATAAAAATAAAATCTGTGTTCTGAGGTGAGCTAAAACCTTGAGTTTCAGACTGAATACTTAGGATGAGATTCTACACAAAGTAATAAAGATTAAAATTATAGTGGCAGACCCAGCCCGTCAACAGAGGTTGATAGGAGTTCTTTGAGGAAAAAAAAATGTAGCAGAAAGAGGAGAGTTAATTTGAACTTAAATGAAGATGCTCTTAAGTTGTGCTGCTTTAGCCAGAACTAAAGATCAAGGTGTAGGAAAGTGTTGTACTGATGGTACAGAGGAAAAACTGGCTGGAGTAAAGTAGACATAGATTATTTACAGAGATTAGGGAAAAAAATCCAAACCAGAACACTACAAACTATGTACTTACAATTATTCTGGCTCCTGTGAGATGATTTGGTTGGGTGATACAGGTAAGGAACTGATGATGGACATCAAAGACCTTTTCTTTCCCGATATACCATATTTGACAGCAACAGGCCAGAATTATTTAAACATGAATGTGAGCAGTGCAATATTGGCTTAATTGTCTGCATTGGGTTTGCGTGGCAAGATGCTGGTAGCAAGGGTACTAGAGGGGTGGCTTCTGTACGAAACTAGAAGAAGCTTGTCCCATGTCCAAGGGAGCCAGTGCCAGGTGGCTCCACTGAACGTGCCAGTGGCCAAGGCCACCCCCATCAGTGATGGTGGTGGCCCCTCTGGGAGAACAGATTTAACAAGGCAGGGAAACTGTACAGGGGCAACTCCTCAGGAGAGAGGAGTGAAATTATGTGAAAGAGACAGCTCTGCAGACACCAGGGGCAGTGATGCAGGAGGGGAAAGGGGTGCTGCAGGCAGCCGGGCAGAGATACCCCCACAGACCGTGGTGAAGACCACGGAGAGGCAGCTGTGCCCCTGCAGCCTGGAGGGTGCCACTGTGGAGCAGGTGGATGTCTGAAGGAAGCTGTGACCCCATGGAAAGCCCATGATGGAGCAGGCTCTTGGCAGCACCACTGGACCCAAGAAGAGAGGGGCCTGCAGTGGAGCAGATTTGCTGTTGTGATGCTGTGGGGGGAAGCATGGTGGGGCAGGCTGTTTCTGAAGGACTGCACTCTGTGGGAGGAATCCATGCTGGAGAAGTTCATGAAGAACTGCAGTTCATGGGAAAGATTCACACTGAAAAGTCTATGGAGGACTTTCTTCTGTGGGAGGAACTCCATGCTAAAGCAGGCCAAGAGTGTGGTGAGTCCTCCCCTTGAGGAAGAAGAAGAAAATTGCAAGTGAAGCTGAGC
This sequence comes from Hypocryptadius cinnamomeus, assembly GCA_013400635.1. Taxonomy (NCBI): domain Eukaryota; kingdom Metazoa; phylum Chordata; class Aves; order Passeriformes; family Zosteropidae; genus Hypocryptadius; species Hypocryptadius cinnamomeus. Next base: position 14,537 of record VYZP01010817.1, on the reverse strand, counting down.
CCAGGAAAAAGGGAGGGTTATGGGGAAGGTGTTTTAAGATTTAGTTTTTATTTTCTCATTATCCTACTCTGATTTGATTAATAATACAGAAAAAAAATTTCCCCAAGTCAAGTCTGTTTCACCCATGATGGTACCTGGTGAGTGATTTCTCCCTGTCCTTACCTGTACCCACAAGCCTTTTGTTACATTTTCACTCCCCTATGCATCCACGGAGGGCATGGAATGGTTTTGGTGAGCGCCTGGTGTCCAGCCAGAGTAAAGTAACTGCACCAGCTATCTGCTAGTCCCAGTGATCTTCTGTCTAGAAGATGGATGAAAAGTGGTGTGTAAGACAGGAAACAAATGCAGTGTGTTTAGACAATAGGCCTCCAGGCTACGAACTAGCTGGGTGAAGCAGATGTCCTCTCTTCTGACTGGGACAGGTCTGATCTTCCAGAGGAAGTGAGACACCACCTCGGACACTGTTGGAAAGTTTAGTTATTATTATGACTTCATGTGTTTGTGTTAATAACGGTTTTAATTATAGCTGTCGTTACATTCTGCCTTGGAATGGAACGTGTGGTATTTGGGGCTGTGCCTTCAAAGGCTCGGCAGCTTGGCAGGGCACTGTGAGGCTCTTGTTGCAGCACACAGACAGCTGGATGCAGACAGAGGATTATTCCCAGCACCTCCGGTGCCGAGTAGCACTGAAGACCACAGAGAGAAGAGCTACTGAGGGCCAGAAGACAGCCTAGAGGCAACTTGCCCTCCACCTATGATTGATCAGCTAAGACCCTGCGGGAGATAGGCCATTTGCTCTTGCTGGCAGAGGAGATGCCAACCCACCCAGAGAGAGGGATTCTGAGAAGTATCTGAAAGTGGAACCTCAAGGAATGTCCCTCCTCCCACTGGCAGTCATTCCTGCGGGAAACACTGCCTGCTTCGTAAGGAGGTGGTGGGTCCCAGTGACTGTGGTACCTCAGTCCTTCTGCCCAGATCCTCCCTCCCATTTTCAGGGCTGCGAAAGGCCTTTAGGATTTGGTATATGGACAGTAGAAATCATAAGATTTGTGTTAATATGAATAGACTGACAGGTATTGCAGGTGAGACATTTTTCTGGTATGTACAACTTAACTCTGTCAGGTTGAGATGGTGTGACTTGCTTCCAAGCCTAATAAACCAATAGAACTTGTGTTTACTATGAATGGGCTCATTCATTCCAATGTCAGTGTGTGTGTGCGTGCATGCAGAGTGAAGAGAATCCCTCTTCTCCCTTCTCCTCATGGGTTCTATCACACAGCATGCTGACATATCCTGACTAACAACTCCTTCATAAGGAATCTGAAATACAGAGTCCAAGGGAAGTTTAACAGCTTCATAGCGTGCAATTCTCTTTTGGCCACATTTTGTTTGTCAGGGGGAGCACAAGAATGAGGCCACACATAATTTAACACCTTTCCCTATTTAGAGCTTGTTAGTTTAACTTGCTCTGAGATTGTTTTTTTTAAAAATGTTTGTCTGAATTTAGTGGTTGTGAAGGAAAGTGGCAGCCCTAAAGACCATAGTTTTCCTTGCAGAATGGGCACGGGAGGAGCTCCAACGGAGTGCATTTCCTCATATTACCACCCTGATTTGACCTTGAATGACCTGTTGCAGGGCCTAGCAGAATTGGTTTTCGTATCTTTCCAGTCCCTGGCCTTTTTGGAAAGACTGACAGCTGGGCTGTGGCAAATGTGGCAGGGCTTCTGGGAGGCTGATCTGTGTCCAGATCAGTCTGACTTCTTTCACATAGGCATAGTAACCTCTCAAATACCAAGGAGGCTGGTGAGCAGAGCTAATGAGACAGATCTCAGGGTAAGTATTTCAACACCAGCAGCCATGGAGCTGCCACCTTTCCTTAAAGCTCTATTATTACAGCTGTGCTTAGGTTTTAATACTTGCTGGGCCTTGTACAAACTCAGAGCAAGGCACAACAAAATGTAGGAGAAGAAATGCTTAAAGCTACAACTCCTTCCACCAGATTTCTTTAATGAAGGAGCAGAGCCATGGGGACATAAAATGGCTTTCCCTACCCTGGTTAAATATATGAAAGGACTTGGCTGTTCCAGTGTCATGGCTAGCACAACACATTGATCCTGTGGTGTTTTGAAAGTGAATGATGAGAATCTGAACTTGTGTCCAGGAAGTAGGTAATGACTCAGGAAGCAAATTTATATGTTGCTGCTCCCTCACATTTTAATGTATTTTGGGGGATTTTGAAAACAAGATCCCACCTCTGAATTGGCTTTAGCAAAGACTTATTAAAGACCACCCAATCACTTTTCTCAGCAAGGGCTCTTCAGACTAGGCACAGTGTCTTCAACCCTTGTGCTGACATTACCACTGGAGCTGGTGTGGTGGCCACCACCAAGAGTTTTGTGTTCGCTCCACCTGCACCTCAAGGTGAATATGCTCTAATCCAGAAGCCAGGTGGTTTCATGGGGTTGGTGGTATCCTCCAGCTCATACAAGAAGCCCTACTAAATTGCATAGTGCCACTGCAAAAAAGCTGCTAGAACCCCATCTGAAGTCAACTCATGGTGCATGTGTTCTTGAAATGTCATGTGGTATTTTCTTCCTGTGTAGGGAAGGAAGTGTGGAGCTGAACAGAATGATGAGACAGGTCATGGGATGGTCCACAGTAGGATCTTCATTCCAATTGCATTGGAACAGAATCCTGCAGGAAAGCATGGCCTCTATTCCTGCACATCTCTGAATTATGAGTATTAGCATTTAGTGGAACCCTTAGTTTAATACAACATTCAGTTCTTCCCAATAACATGTGACGAAAATCTGAGTATGGATTTTGACTTAATTGCCTGGAAACATGGCTCTCAGCATTTTTTCTTCTGGGTATCTGGCAATTAAGAGAGAGACATTTAGGATCTCTTTTGCAGCACCTTACCAAATTGGGGCTTTTTTAGATCCAGAAGGTGTTTTGGGTACATATTTTTAGAAAACCGCTCTCTTGTATGTAGTCTTTTTCACATAATATCAGTGTTAGCAAAGGCTGGTGAAGAAACCACTATTATTATTCATTAACTCTGGTCTCTCAGCGGAACCATATGTGCAGAGCAGAGGGAAAAGAGTACTGTTGTTTTTTAATACTGAGTCACTGCTACTGATTAAGTGTTTCTTTTTTTTTTTTTCTTTTTTTTTTTAAGAAAAAAAAGAAATGGAAAAAAGGTGTTTTTCTGAAGCCTAAATGTCAGGAGATTTGATTTTCTCTAGGTGCCACAATGTCTTCAGAAAGTTTTAGTCCAGTGGGCCACAGTGATATCAGCCAACACTTGTTTTAAAGGATATCTGTAAAAAATTCATGGTTAGATTCCTGAATCTTAGGTCACAGGAGAGTGTGACTATTAACAAGTTCCAGCTGCTTGATGGAGTTTCACCAGCCATTTGTGGATCTTTAATTTTTTTTTAGGAAATCTTTAACTGACTTTTTTTTTTTTTTTTTTTCTGAAGGTATATTAAACCTTTAAATCTCTTTTTTTTTTTTAAAGTTCACATTAAATACTCCCTTTGTGTCCATGCTGAGGAAGTCTTTAATTATATCAGTCAAAAAAAAAAGGAAGAAAAAGAAAGGATAGCTCTGATTTTGGTCTCAGTTCTCTATGATTGTGCCATCTCCACCAGTCATGTTTTTTGTATTTATTTTCTCAGCAAGGGGCCTGTTTTAATACTGCAGCTGATGATCTAAAAACGTGTGAGCTATGTTTTATTATACACAAGCCACATAATACGGATGAACAGCTCTCCTGGGCCAGCTGGGCTGCACAGAGCAGCTCCAGTCAAGCCTCTCACTCTTTCCCTTCCAGGTCCCTGCTGGAGCCTCGGCAGCCTCAGTGACTGTGGTGGCAAGGCAGCACCGTTCAGGCAGTACCTGAGTTCCAGGAGGCCCAGCTGTGGCTCCATGCAGTCTCATCCTGCTCCTCTGGCTGGAGCCAGTCCCGGCAGTGTGATGCCACCTCGGAATGGCCACATGCCCTCCTCTGAGCTCCTGTGCTCCGCGTCGTGCGGCTGCCAGAGCTGGGGATCAGAACTGGCCCGTCTGCTCTGCCTCCATCTCTGCTATTTCAGAACAGGGAAATGCTGGATGAGAAAAGCAAATAATAATGATGCTGTTTTTCTCTCTAAATTTAGGGGTCTAAAATTTTGGCTTGAAAATCTTTGTTTGGAAATTTGGGCCCAGATCATGAATTGAGCAAACACAGTGACTTACTGTAATAGTGTGTTTGAATTTAAATGAGGGTAGGCAAAGGGATTTCTTCATTTAAAGTTGCAGTGCTCAGAAAATGAGAGTCCCCTCAAAGATGCATACCATGAAGAAACTGAAAGAATGACTTTTTGCAAAGTGATCATTAGCAGCAACAAAAATATGTAAATTCTTTTCTGTAGATGTGGTGTTTGCCATACTTTTTTTTATCCTACTGCACACAAAGCCTGAATACCCTGAAAATATATATGTATAAACACAGCTACATCAAATACATGCAGATGTGTACTTACTGTGTATATATATCTCCATGCACATACAAACATATGTATGTATATATACACATATTCCTATATATTCTGTATGGAATCGTTCTATGGTTCATCATTCTAGGTAATACAGGAGAAAATAACATTTAATCAGTACCTATTCAGGATTTTATAGGAAATCTGGGGCATTGTCATGACAATTCCAGAAATGGTTAGTTAATATCTTTAGTGTTCTTGTAAACACCTACTCATTTACTGCAGCAGCACTGAAAACTTATTAAGAGCACTCATTCAGTCCAAATATACTTGGAAAACTCAGAACAACCTTCCTTCTTCTGTATAATTTTTGTTTTTCTCAACATAAATGTAAATTGATACAAATAAATAAGTTCTAAATACCATTAAGCTCTGCATGTCTGCAAAGTTTGGTGTGAAATAGGAAATGCACCTGGAAGTTTGTAGCTCTTATGTAAAATTAATAATAAATGTTTTTTTGCCAACATCAATATGTTTATATTATGGTCATGGGACTCTCTCTGATGCCTAAATTATTTAAGACATTAATTTTTTATCTCTGCTCAAGCCTACTACATAAAGTTGCTGAGTTCTGTATCAAAAGTGGTGGTTCAAATCAAATTGATATTGCATTTTAATTAAAGTAGTGTTAGGACTCATCTCACAGTCTTTACTCAGGCAGAATGTACTGGAGTAGTGAAAACTTTCTTTCCCTCTGCTTTCTGTGTTTCCAGGCACTTTAAGGTTGTGCCACTTAAGGGAAAGACACAGGAGAGAAGGTGAGGGCTCACTTTCATTTCCTGCTGTCTCCAGTTATGTGCTCCTCTTTGGGTTAGGTGCTTTTGGGTTAGGTGTATTTCATGTGTGGAAAAACCCAAAACACAGACAGATGACTGTAAATTACTGATGAGCCATCTTCTCCTTGTTCTAGAGAACACACAGACCTTACCTCCTTTTTAGGTGAGAGGATATGTCAAAAAAATGAAAGTAGGGATTTGTTACTAGCAGAGGAAAAGATTCAAGAGCCCAGCCTTCCTCATGGAGACACTAGCTAGCATCTGGGAAGTTCCCAATAAGGCAGTTGTTCTGGAAAAAATGAGACCAAACAACATTTTTTTTCCCAAGAAAGCCCCCACCATTACAAATAAGTGGCCTGGGAGCTCTAAAAAAAGTAGTCTTATGATACTTTGAGCCACATTGACTTACAGCACTAACTTGAGATATTTGAGTTTGAGTGATTCTGGCTCTTAGGGTGTATTGCATATGTGCTTTTCTTATTCTGCTGGTGACTGTGGTGCAGGGGAAGAGCTGAGTAGCCTCAAGAGGACCAGTTAACCTGAGCAGCCTCTCCCCACTGTGGCTCTGAGGGAAGAAAGGTCCTGGCCATGTAATTGCCTCAGCTGTCACAGTTTAAGAATTGTGGTTAATAGATCATTGATAAATTAATAGCTCAAGTATCTCCTATGTCCCTTCTGTTGTCTATCGAGTATGCAATCTTCTATACTGCATCATTGTCTTAAGTTTATAGATATTTAATTCTACAAAGGATAGCTACTTGTTACTATATATAAATAAAAATATATGATTACCTATGGTCAAGTGGGTTAAAACTTAGCTGAACACCAGGTGCTCACCAACACGCTCTGTTGATCCCTAACCAAGTGGGTGGGAGAAAATATAAGGAAAGGTTTCGAGGTCAAGATGAGGACAGGGAGAGATGATAGTACCGGTTACCATCATGGACAAAACAGACTTGACTCAGGGAAATTAATTTATTACCTATCAAATCAGAGCAGGATAATGAGAAATAAAAGCAAATCTTTAAACACCTTCTTCCCAACTTTCCCTTCATTTTGGTTTCAACTTTGCTTCTTGATTTCTCAACCTCCTCCTGTCAAGCACCTCAGGTGGTCAGCGGATGGGAACTGTGGTCAGTTCACCACACATTGTCTCTGCTTATCCTTCTTCCTCAGGGGAAGGGCTTCTCACACTTCCCCTGCTCCACTATGGGTCCCCTCCCATGGGAGAGAGTCCTCCACAAAATTCTCCAGTGTGGAATGTTCTCACAAACTGCAGTTCTTTATAAACTGCTCCAGTGTGCATCTTCTCCTTGGGCTGCAGGTGGATCTCTTCTCCACCATGAACCTCCATCAGCTGCAGGGGGACATCTGTCCCACCATGGTCTTCACTATGGGTTGGAAGGGAATCTCTGCCCTGCTGCCTGGAGCATCTCCTCCCACTCTTGCTTCTCTGACCCTGGTGCCTGACCTTGGTGTGTTGCTCTCACATACTCTCTCCTTTTCCCAGCTGCAGTTGCCCTTGTACAGTTTTCCCCCTTTGTTAAATCTGTTACCCCAGAGGTGTCACCACCATCACTGATGGGCTCAGCCTTAGCCAGCTGTGGCTGGTCCATGTTGGAGCCAGGTGGCATTAGCTCCACTGGACATGGGAGAAGCTTCTACCAGTTTCTCACAGAAGCCACCCATGTAGTAAGTACCCCTGCTACCAAAACCTGGCCACACAAACTCTATACATTACCTTAAACAATTATGAAAATCTAGCAGAGATTAAACAGAGGTTTAGCAAAAAAATGGACAAAATGTGCAATAGCCACCTGGTCATCAGATAATGTCTGATCCAACAAAACAATCTAAAACAAAGGTTCAGGCAGGTCAAGACAAATTCAGATGATGTCAGGGTTCCCCAGAGAAGTCATGGAGTTGCCATCATTGGAGGTGTTTAAGAAATGACAGGATATGTCACTTAGTTCTATCGCTTAGTGGACAAGCAGCGCCAGGTCAAAGGTTAGACTCAACGATCCTGAAGTTCTTTTCCAACCTAATTGTCTCTATGATTCTATGATTGTCATGCCTTTTTTCTGTGCAAGCTTGTGCATTTACCTGCAACTTATCTCACTAGAAAATACATTTTCTGTGTCTGACATTATCTGATGTCTTCAGTAGTCTGCTTTCCTGCATCTGCAACATCTTTCTCTCATGAATTCTCTTTTGTAGACATGTTTCCAGACAGATGCAATTGCTTGCTAAAGATGCTTGGATTAAATTGGAAATCCTTTAAATTCTCTGGATTTGATACACATTAGACTTTGTCTGCCATACAATTGATGGTGAGTAGTCAATGTGTTTATCCATTCTTGATGAACATGAATTAATTCAGATGACTGCTACTCCATGAAAAACAAAAGGAACCTCAGATACAGCCCAGACTCTGCCTTAAGACATTCCCCACAGCTGTATGTCATGTAACTCATTTTACAGGCTTTAATTTATAAAGTTTTTACAATACTTCTGCATTTTTAGCATAAGAACAGATTTTAATATCTAGATTAAATCTCTTACTGTAATTAATTCCTGCTGTATTCAGCCTATTCATCATGGATGTGGAGAACAACACATCCCTTTCCACCTTGATGTACTCTTTTCCAAGGAAGACTGTTCCAGCATGGCTATCTTTACAGACAGCTTGCAGGAATCTGGGGACAGGACTGAAACACCTTAGGTAGTTGCTACTCATGGGAGCATGTTACCCATCTTGTGTAGCTGAATGGTCTCTGTGATTCTGTATATCCAAGTCTTCAGCCTGATGGCAAGAGTCAAAGTGCACTGGAATCAGTAGCAGGTTTAAGCCTTTACTGACTTAAGGGGCCTAAAAAAAAATAAAGAACCCGTACTAGTGTTGACCTCTAACAGATGGTAGCAAAATAAATGACTGCTACAGCAAACACTGTGACATTAGAATCACATCCAGCTTGGTAGTGCTGGAAGGGACTATACAAAATCCCATATAAAACCCTGAACGTCTGTGAATGTTTATAACTTAAAAGTTAGTGCAGGCTCTGAGACTGCTCAGACTGATGGATAGCTGTCTGAACACACTGGAGGAGAACTGCTCTTCTGCCAGTCTCATCCTCTTTCTGGTTGCCAGCACAGACACCTTCCCTCCTCAGATCAGTGATTCTGGATCTCTGCTGCTGTGTGAAAAACATATTATGAAAGGGGATTTTCAAATTGCAGACAGTTTTCCCCACCCCACTCCTATGGTTGAAGCAACATGCATTCTTTTTACAGACTACCCAACCCATAATTTCTGACTTTTGTCAGGTTCCTTCACATATGAATAGCAAGGTATGAGCTTATCCTTCTTTTTCTTAAAATAGCATAGGTGTAAAATATTTCTTAATCCTCTGAAATTAGGGTATAGAGCAGGGCTTGAGTTGCTTCTCAGTGAAATCATAATCAGAAATATTTCTTGTATTACATTATGCAATATGAAGGCTCTTGCTAATTCCTTGTCTCTGTGGAATGGGCATGTGTTTTGGCTATGTAATCTCAAAGTTCAAGACTAGCATTTTTCTGATTCTTGTTGTCCTGCGTCTTATAAACTGAGTATTTAAGAGTAGCATGTTTATTTATATATGTTGCTGCTAATCCAAACTGTCTGCTAAACTAATCCCTTGTTAAAATGAAATCAAGTCAGCTATTTTAGATTACAAAGTTAAAACAATAGCTCAGCCAGACACTTCACACATCTGTTTTACTTTTCCTGAATAGATATGCAGCTTTTCTTACATTCTTTCTCAACAAAAGTGCCACCAATTAGCTATACTTTTCTTTCATTTTTCTTTTGTGACCTAAGTCTTGTTTTCCTGGTTCTTTTGCTGATTACTTTTGAAATGCTGCCTTTTTAACATGTTTGTTTTCTTTCTCAGTAATACATTTTAAAATGGATAAAAATTTCATGCTTATTACTTGTTAATATGTTATCATACTCTATTATCCAAATTCGGACCAGAGGTAATTCCAATGTGGGAAGTGCCAAAATAATACATTCTTGGAGATGAGATCTTAGACAGATATGCAAACCCAAAGTAGGCTTTGATTTACTTACAGTCTGCAGGAAATGAAGCATTACCGTCAATGTGGTACATAGAGATTTTAACTGAAGATAACTTTATTTCCAGTTTTACCTGCTGCTTTGATTTAAAGTACTTTTCACGTCATCTAAATTTTCATAAACTTTCACATGTTTAAGGTTTGGCTTTTCTTAAGGGATTGTATAAGTTTTCATTTTGTGCAGAAATCCCCCTCTTATTTAGTGCATTTGCCAAGCACTTTTAAATTACATCAGGTGAGGGTTGCTCCAGCCTCCTGGAGCCGAAAATGTGGAACACCTCACCACTTTTCAATAAACTGTTTTTTGGACTAGTATTCTGAGAGGATGCCACTGCTTCAGCCAAGGTAACCTTCAGGCCCAGTTTGATTGATATAATTTTATTTATCCACTTGTTTCATCAGCCCTCTTTGAAAGGTGGAGAAGAGGCAGGCTGACCCCATCTCAGTCTTATATTTAACTTTACGTCAACTACTTGGAGATTATCAGCTGAGAAACTTTCAGGGCTCACCTCCCTGAGAAATGCAAGTGACTGTGCATCACGGAGAGGTGGGAACAATTATTACTTCCTTTATACCACAGAGAGACTAAGGCACAGAAAAACTGTATAAGGCAATTTCAGATTGCTCTTTAGCACAGTGATGTAACACTCTGTATCACTCTGTGATATGGTCAGAAAGCTGGTCCAGCTTGTGTCCCTCAGCTTGTGGGAACCACACCTATGTTCTGAGCACAATTTTTCTCTCAGCATCACTCCTGAGGGTAAATGTCTCATGCCACTGTATTGTATTTGCAAGCACTCCTGACGAAGGCAGGAATGATGCATCTGACTCCATTTTCTCAGAAGGCTAATTTATTTCTTTATTACACTATATTATATTAAAGAATACTATACTCTACTAAAGAGTACAGAAAAGATACTTACTCAATGTTAAAAAGATAATAATGAAAACTTGTGACTCTTTCCAGAGTCCCGACACAGCTTGGCCATAATTTGCCAATGAGTCAAAACAACTCACACTGGGCACCAAGCAAACAATCACCTGTGGGTAAACAATCTCCAAACACAATCCACACAAGAGCACAACATGGGTGGAGCAAATGAGATTAGAATTGTTTTCCTTTTCTTTGAGGCCTCTCAGCTTCCCAGAAGAAAAATCCTGGGTGAAGAAATTTTTTCAGAGAATGTGAATGCCATACCACTCAGCACTGTTCCCTTGTGGGTGCTCTTGGGTACATATTTGCCTCACATTCCTTGCAGGTCTTCTAGTGCCCGTGCCCAAACCCACATGCTGCCTTGAATGGTGGCATGTGGTCTCCCACGTTATTAATGACACATGCAAACAGGCTTTAAATTCTGCAGGATCTTAACAAGAACACGTGGCTGCAGCCTTGGATCCAGAAATAACTCTGTAGTACTCACACAAACTACTACATGAGGTGTAAAAACACTACTTACCTTCTCAAAGGTGGGCCAGGAAAGCATGGCCAGCATGGGCAGGGACTGCACAGCCTCCCTGTCAAAGGTCTCCATCTCCTGTGGTAGCTCCTTAGCTGCTACCCTGCAACTGCCTCTGAAATGAAGTCACAGTTGTTGGCTCCAATCTGGCTGATACACCTGGGGTGGATAAGACAGGAGATTGTGTTGAGCTCATTATTCTTCTCTCTAATGAAGCCCAAGCCCTGCAGAAATCATTAGAGAGTGACTTTGTCAGGTCTTTAAAATGGGATGTCAAGACGTCTTCATATCTTCTGTGGTTTTGTGGGAGTAGGAGGCTCTGAGTAAAGTCAATGAGAGGGACAAACAGCTCCACAATGAAGCTCAGCTAGTCCCTAGTGATAAGTTTGATGTCTTCATACCTCACGTGCAAGAAGCCAGGGATCCCTTCTGGCTGCTGTTTCTCAGGGTCTGGCTGGAGTGACTGCCCACCATGGCAGACAAAACTGCCAAGACATATGGTTAGATTTTTCTGCCTCCTGTATTTCAGATGTTCTTGGCTGGAGGAGGGACTTTGGCAAGTCGGTGGTGTCACAATGATATCCAAATGATGCACCTTCCCTCCAGACTTGCACACACACCCTGGGTTGCAGTTCCTGAAGGCAGAAGGGCAAATTAGTCCCACACAGGACTGTCACCAAGGTCATGAACTGAGCCAGTGTCACAGTAGAGGCAGATGGGATCACTGTCTCAGTGTGTTAAAGCTGAGCTTGACACTGAGGACACATGTGAAAATCAGCAGGAGTTTGCCTGTGTAGTTTTTATAAATTTGCTAAAGCACAAGGAGGCTGTATAGCCTGGATCAAACTCTGCTGTCACAGCTCCAGTGACACTACACTCTTTCAGGCCATGTGTCTCCCAGCACCTTGTGTCCTTCCTCCACTAATCCTCTAAAACATGCTTAGATCTGTTCCCCAGCAATGGGAATCATTGCCTCAGCTGTTTCTCCTGACAGCTACATCTCAGCTACTCAATGATCTCTCTGCAGGTGATGGAAACAAATAAGCACTTATAGCATGTGGTTCATATGACTTCTGTCGTTGGAGGAAATGAATCTGGTCTTATAAGTGCCCATTTTCTTTTCATCAGCTTTAACAGGAATTTAGGGTAGCTTGCTCTGACATGGAGATCTTACTTCAGAAGACAATTCATACTATTTCAGCACCCTGAATGTGAAAAACACCACACAGAACCTGGGTAATGATGGAGTCTTTTTGTGAAGGATCATTAAAGTACATGGCAAGTTAAAGTGTGCAGTGTTTTGTACACCTAGAAAACTTTCTGGATGAGCTGTTATCTACTTTTCTGTTATCCCTGTACTGTACAGGCATGTTCAGTCCTTAATGAAAACTGTGCAACTGGATCAGGGTATTAATAATTTGTCAAGCTGCTTAAAAAGGGTAGAGGAAAATTTCAGCAAGTCTGGCATGCCTTGTTCTATTGACCTTCTCTTTTCATCAGTAAAAGCAGCAAATAAGAATTAGCAGGGGGTTATCTTCTTAGATTATGCTAACTCTCTTGCTGGAGAGGAAGATATTTGCCTAGTCTAATAACCAAGTATGTAGTGTTAGTTCTATGAAGAAACAGGTTTTGAGAAAGACCATGGCATTGGGAGGAACTTACCCTCTTTCTTGTGGTCACAATGTCCAGGTACCTCTGGGAACTGCAGCAAAGAGTTGCTGCCAGCATCCTGTGACCAACAAATATATTGAACTCATAGTGTGCTTCCTGCCTGTGATAAGTGCATATGCAGCAACTGACCAGGTGATGTCCCACCCATGCTTTTGCTGTGACATCCATTAAAACTTACAAGTGAGTCTGTCCTAGATAGTATGCTCAAGGAAATACTGTATTGGTGGTTTGTGCCAGAATAATGTGATGGATTTCTGACATTGATAAAAACAGGTTCTAGTATGCCATTTTGGACAACTGTGCCCGAATATTAACCCCGATTTTTGGCATAAGTCACATTTAAAACACTTTGTATTACCTTCTTAGACATATCCGTTGTTCTTGTAATATAACTTTACATTGTCAGAACATATAAGTTGAAGGATGGTGTACATGAAAAATTCAGCGATTCCTGTACTCCATTTTTAAAATCAGAAATATTTTTCACTTTCCATACGATCTCTTTTTCAAATCTCTTGATACTTTGGTGTTTCCCAGTGCTGCATGGTCTGCTTTTTTCATCCATGTTTCCTCCCTAGGCTAATATGATAGGAAAGTGTGAATATGGCTTTCTAAGCTGCAGTGTTACCAAAAAAATCACAAAGATATTTTAGAGCTCAATTTCTGTTAAATAGTTGAACTTACCCAAGTGTCACAAAAAGCTCTGTGACAAAATATTCTAATAGATGAAGTGGGAAAACCTCCAGATCCTAAACTAGAGGCCTTCCTACTGGCTACATGTCTCTATGGGAAACACTGAAGCTATAACCAAGAGAAGTAGGGAAGGGACAGCCACCATTACCCCAGACTTCTCACAGTTACACAAACCAAACTGAGCTTCACGAGGGGTACCAGCAAAGAAAGAGCTACAGTAAATAGCTGTGACCAAATCTGTGACTGCCATCTGGCAATGCTTTGCATCGGCAGCATGCCATACAGGAGCTG
>VYZP01010816.1:167-27016 GCA_013400635.1 Hypocryptadius cinnamomeus | reverse complement strand
CACTGCCTAATAACATGAATACACGAGTTGTTATTTATTTTCCTCCTTCATATACCACATTATTTCCACTTATATGAAATGGTATGTTCCAAGATTTTTATCTAATTTTTATCTTGAAGGCAGTTGAAATAGCTTCACCAGATGTTATTAAATAACCAAAGCATACTGTAATCAAACGGTCTAATTCCCTGGAAAGAAAAATAATTTCCTGTACCTTATTTACGTCTCTAATTTTTATAAAGCTTACAAAAGAGACTTATGACAATGGTAGTTTATGTTGTTTTCCCACTTAACAACAAATGGTTCAAATTCTCTGCTGGCATTAACCCCATTCACTCCCATCAGCTCTCATGCAGGGAATTCTGTAAGAACAAATATGAGTACACATGGGTTTGTCACTTTCTAGAGTAAGGATTTAGTTATCCCACAGAAAGAGTATAGGATGCTGGGTGGAAAACGGACATAACCCTTACTTTGAGTCTGAGAGCAGAGGGACAAATAAATGCATCTCTTCTAAGACAACTAGTTTTGTGTCTACACAAAACACTAGACAAACTAGTTGTGTGTTCACCTTCTTAAAAGCTAGCAGGATGCACAGGCCTTTAATTGGATAACATAAGTCTTGCATATCCCATTATATGGGCAGCTTCCTTTATATATTCTGATGCTGTAACCTGCATCAATAAAAAGCAATTTAACATTTGAAACTAGTGGTCTCAAAACATTTACAAACTTAGACAGTTCAAATCATGTAGTCAATATTAAATTCATTTTCAAACAGATAAACTTTAAAAGACCTATTTAATTTCTCTAGTCCTCCTCCACTGTAAGTACAGTTTTTGTCCCTATCACAGAATGGCATAAAGCTAAGAAGAATATAAACCAGACCACAAAATAAAAGCACATGTAAATTACTGTCTAGCTGACAAAGCAACTCAGCCTGAAATGTATCACCTGTAGCTGGATACTAGCTGGCAAAATGTAGTTTAGAGTGGAGTAGGTGCCGTGATATTAAAAGATTTTAATGCTTTATAGCTGTGAATGTACACAGCTCAAAGATTTCTTTCACTGTTCTGTGTGTGAACATGTAATCTCAAGTCTTGACCTCCAAAATAAAACAGAAGAGAGAAGAAAACAAAGGGAAAATAGAAATTCTGAAAAAGTCCTTGTTTATTTCTCAAGAGGACACAGGGCAGTTTTTGTAGCCTAATACTGGAATATGAAACGTGAGAAGTTCTCTCCTCTTTTTCCCTGTGATCATTAAAGGCCAAATCCAGTTAGCCTTTTCTCAACATTTATTCCCTTCAGCTCCTTAGAATGTAGTTCTGTGATATCCTATTTCAAGAATTTCCCACTTGTTCAAATGATGCTTCATTAATGTTAGATGAAGTCCTGCAATAACTTCATAATTCAGTAGACATGTCTTAGGACTTAATTTACCCTGTTTTGTTGCTGCAAAATAACATGCAGATGGTTTATCATGAGAAATCACTCCCAGTTCACTTCCCTGACCTATGTGCTGTGACAGTAACATTAGATATTATAAACCTCAAGTGCATTAACATTTGAGAGCTTTCATCTCAGCATTCATATAGTCTTAGGGAAAGACATTCATGAAAACCAGCTCATACTTACAATGAGTAAACTTTCTCATTAATATTCTTTAATGACCAGAAAGATGATGAAGGAAAAATTCTGTAGTAATAATTAATAGTAACAGTTTAAAATTATAAAGCACTTTTATTCTCAGTATTCCAAAGTATATTAAAAACATGCTGATTAAAAGTGTTTCTATGTGATGTTGCAGAAAAACAGAAATATCGCTGAAAGAGAATTTTGAATAATTGCAAGATTATGCACTGTATTATCCTTTTAATTAATTATTTCAAACTTTCCACTAAAATATTATGACTGATTCTCCTAAACATGGCCAAAAATGCCCAGGCATCAAATCAGGCCTCAGTTAATATAACATTACTGAAAACAGGGAATCAGAAATGTCATAAAATAGTGATTTTTTGACACAGGCATGGTGCAAATTATTACAAAACCATTTTCCTTTTCCTTTTCTTGCAAGTGTTTCCAGGATTCTTCACTGAAAATGCTCTATTTTGCCCTGAAGAATAAAGGAGTCTTCTCATTCACCTCTTAACCTTGACAGCTAATAAGCAAGGTTTTTAATGAAAAGCTGCCTTACACAATTTGCCATGTTCTTATGGGAAAACTGGATCTTTATAAAGACAATTTTCCACAAGAGACAGATCATACAGTTTTCATTCCTCTGTAAAGGCCAGTAACATAAATGCCACACCAGAGAAAACGACAACCTTTGGCAGGAACATCCAGCATCATGGTACAGAGCCAGATAGTGTGAAAACAGCCCAAGAACTAATGACTACACAAGCTAATCAACACAGACAAGTCTAACCAGAAAATCGATTATCCTGAGAATCCATTTCTTCTCAGGAAAGATTTACTCTTTAGTCCTACCCTACAATTGAAAATTGCCGCTCACTTCAGCAGCCACTGAAAAGGGTGTATTTCATATTTAGGACTATATGTTTATGCAAGTGACAAAACTGAATTCCTGATGTATGTTGTTCCTTTTAGCGCTGCAGAGCCAACAAAGCGCGAGAGAGAATTAGATAAGAGACAGGCTTGTGCTTCATCAGCAGATCTGTCTCCTCCCTTCTGATTGCAGTTTCCTTATGGCTGATGATGATTATGAGCCAGGAAAAAATCACAGCTGTTGTTCCAAAAAGCCCTTTTAGAACTGGGTAAATCCAATACTGTATCACTGGCAAGTCAATTAACATGAAATGATCTGATGTTGATTTTTCAGGCTTATTTTTTAGTGGCTATAAAATATTCAAGAATAAGGATCTACGCTATAATGTCTACCTATAGATAGAATCCCATTTACATCCTCTACTTCAGAAACAGGAAGAAAATATTTCAGCTTTCCTTGTTTTAATTTGTTCAGTTTTTAGAAATGTTGATAAGGAAACAAAATGCTCCCTGACTGAGAGCATAAAAAGGGAGGGGTTGCTTTTCATATGCACAATCTCCATTCACAAGACCCCACATCTGCAAATTTTCTTTTTTATTTAAATTTGCACAAAAATATTTATATTAAATATATATTGTTTTCCAATATAATATTATATTTTAGGAATGTAGAAATGGCAGAAGGAGTTTTATGAGCTTGAGCAGAAAAGCAGGACCACCTAGGAAGGCAACAACAAAGAAGATAGGGAAGGAAAGACTACTGCAATGCTGCCACTTACTGCCTGAAGAGGAAAAGCTGCCCTGAGCAATTATCATGCACCTTCTGCCTTCCAGTGTCTTATAATTGCTCAGAGCAGAAGCATCAAGTTGTGTTACTGGGAGCTGGGTGATCTCTAATGTTAGGAAAACAGTATTTCTTTTTGTCACTTGTACCTGTTGAGAGTCTTAAGGTCTTCAGAGCAGGGATTGACTGTTGCTGTGAGGCTTCATATAACATGACTGAGATTTCTGAATACCATATTAATCCTAATAATAGAATAGTCAAAATTAATGAGAATGGTCAAAATTAATGAAGAAGCAGAAAGTCACAGTTACAGAGTTACATCTGGCTATGAAGTCTTAAGCCATTTGTGGTAATTGGTGGCTGCATAATGGAGGTAGAATTAAACAGTAAAAAAGGAGTTGTGTGTTGAGGAGGTAAATGGCAGTTTTGAAGGTCACATGTCCTGTGGAATGACAGCGAGCTGCTGCAAATATCAATGTTTTCTGCTTCTTTAGGGTCTTGTGATAATCATAGAGCTGAACTGCAAATAAAATTATGAAAATTTTGCAGAATATAAACTACTGAATACCTATGTCTGCCTGTTCTGCAGACCTAGGTATTCAGTAGTTTATATAGTTCTGCAGACTTCTGACATTTTTGCCCTGTGAAAATTTATTGTTGAAAATTACTGCTGTTGATGTTTGGAAATTTCCTCTACACAAATGAGAAACTGAAAAACAAGGAGACCAAATCCTACACTGACAAAATGCCCAGTTTTCATTGAAATTGATTTAACTGAATTCCATGGCTAGGTACATCTGAAAATATGTAATGTAAAGGCATGTGACCAGATCTCAAGGGAAGAGTGTTACAGGAGAATGATCTGAAATTTAGCTTGTGGAGTTCAAGGCTGTTATCAAATTTGCTTGAAGGTTGAATCCAGAACATTTCTTTAAATGTTGGCAGTCACTTCGTATTACCCAATAATAGAATCCAGCTATTTATTCTTGAACATGGACCATTAAATTGTAATAGTTGGGGGCTTTTAAAAGAGTTTAGCTTAATTAAATGAATACATCTATCGAATAAGCCATGAAGACCAGATTTTATGAGCAGTTAAAGTCTTAGAGAAAAAAGTAGACCTAATGATATGATAGACCTTAGGGTCTGTGTTTGCTATCAGCAAGTATTTGTTATCTCAGTTGGCATTTACTGTAGCTCTACAGGCACAGAAAAGCAGAAAAAAAACACTTTTATTTTGACTGTGTCAGTAACAAAATATTTAAAACTCTTTCACAATGAGTATTTCATTATTAGAAAAAAAACTTTTCATACCAGCAACTTGTTAAATAGGATAAAATAACAATAATTACCTAAATTCTGGCAGATACATGGAAAATCTACATTTGCACCTAATTTATTCTGGAGCTAAAGA
Source organism: Hypocryptadius cinnamomeus (assembly GCA_013400635.1). NCBI lineage: Eukaryota > Metazoa > Chordata > Aves > Passeriformes > Zosteropidae > Hypocryptadius > Hypocryptadius cinnamomeus. The sequence continues at coordinate 22,310 of VYZP01010816.1, read as the reverse complement.
CCTAAATGCATGTGTTTTCTGTTGCCATTTGTTTTATGACTAGGTCTTTCTATTTATTGCTTTCCAATCATAATCAGGTGAGGAATATCTTGTCTGACAGAGCAGTTTCCTGCATTATGTATTTAATTTAAATGTTGCAATTTTTCTGAACATGTGGGTTTAATGATGTTTTTGAAAGACTCCTCTTTCCAGGGTCTCCATGGTGTGGCTCCAAAGAAGTAGAGAGAAGTGAAAAAATGGAAAAGATAGAGCATATTCAGATAGATATCTTCTACAATTTCTCACTCACTACTCTGAAAGAAACAGTGCTTTTGACTGGATCCATTCATGGGCTTTCACGCCTTTTTAAGCTCCACCAGTCTCTGGATGATGATTGATAGCTATTCTGAGCTTCAGGAATGCCCAACTATTAATCCCATGTCCGACAGCTGGCAGTGGGACTCCCACAGTCAGTGCAACAACTTACCTGGGCTTCTGATGTGTCACTTGGACACATCCCCTGTTATGTGTGACTGGGTCTGGAGATAGGGCGTATCTGTGTTTTGAGAGAAAACAGAGATCTTCTGGACTCAAAATGCATGACTTCAGTATAAGAAATAGAAGCTTATGCCTATTTTAGCAATGTGACATGTTATGTGACATATTAGGAGCAGGTTTGAAGGGAGCGAGTTGGTGCCAATCACTTAGTGTCCATGCTTCACATATTTTGGGCAGATTTTAGACTACTAGCAGCCATTGAGCAGCAGATCCTGTGGAGGCAGGGTAGTATTTCTACTGTGCCAGTTTCCTTCCTGTGCAGAAAGTCATCACTGCGCAATCGAAACCCACAGACGTTCAGCCTATACACAGATCCCCTCTCTCAACTCCTCTTTTCCAAGGAAAGATGACACATGCTCACCAGAACTCCTCCTGGAGGAGATACTGGGCTATCAATGCGGGGGGACCGCAATGTGGTGAATAATGTGCTCTGACTCCATGATTCAGAAGGCTGAACAATTGCTTTATTAAGCTAGGTTATGTTACATTAATACTATATTAAAACTACACTAAAGAGATACTTAAGCAAAATCTGTGACTGTCTGGCGACAGTCAGGACACAGCTTTGATCCAATTGGCCAATCGATCCAAACAACCCCCAGCAGAATCCAATCAACAAATCACTCTTGGTAAACAATCTCCGTAACACATTCCACATGTGCCAAACAACAGGCGCAGCAAATAGAGATAAGAATTGTTTCATCTTCTTCTCTGAGCTTCTCACTGCTTTCCCCAGGAAAAATCCTGGGAGAGAGAATTATGTCTCTCTCTGTTCAGAGAATGTGAATACCACATTGGGCCATCTCTTGAAAGAGACCAAGGGCATACAATCTCTTATTTTTGCTGCATATGGGTGCCCTCACCCTGATGGACAGGAGCTGTGACTGACCACAACCATTCATACACCACTGGAACCACAGCTGGTAATATCTCTCTGTCTTGTTTCTTATTTCTCTATCTCCTTTTCTATCTTTCTCCTTCTATCTCTTCTCTCTTATGGTGATCTTAGCTCTCAGAATGCCTAAAGACTGCTTTTTCCAGTTATGTTTTTTCCTGTTATGGTTTTTCTAGTTACTATTCCAGAGTGTAAAAAATAAAAGCTATTGTTGTTGTTATAAATAGTTATTGAACATTTTTTTTTGCTGTAATCTCCTCCAAGGATTTCTTTAGTAAAGAACCTAGTTGTCCTGGCTAAGAGAGGGGTCACAACAGGGGTCAAACGTGTCAATATCCTTCCCAAACTGAGGGGCCAGAACTGGACACAGCACTTGAGGAGGTGCAGCCTCACCAGGGTTGAGTACAGGGGAAGAATGACCTCCCTGCTCCTGCTGGCCACACTATTCCTGATACAGGCCAGGATGCCATTGGCCTCTTGGCCACCAGGGCACACTGCTGGCTCGTGTTCAGCCGGCTGTCGAGCAGCACCCCCAGGTCCCTTTCTGCCTGGGCACTGTCTAGCCTCACCATCCCCAGCCTATAATGCTGCAGGGGGTTATTGTGGCCGAAATGCAGGACTCAGCACCTGGATTTATTAAACTTCATCCTGTTAGACTCTGCTGGCTTCAAATCATCTGGCTTCAAACTACAAACATCAGATTACATTAGTTATGTATCTGTACTTTTGTTCCATTAAAAACAGCAAAGAAACATCTCTCAGATCTTATGCAAATATAGAGCAATAGGAAATGCACCATGATTTAACTGAGTAATTTTCAGAAGCTATTGGTATGATTGGGATGAACTAGAGGTAGCAACTTCTCTTCCTAATAAAATAGTACATTAATTTCTTGCGCTAAAAATATCACAGTTGATTTAGTTAAGTACAACCAAAAAGAGAAAACCTGTAAAATACTTAGTGCAATAGAGTTGGCACAGTAAACCACAATGACCACCTGAATTGAACAAAACTGTATGGCCTTTTCTAAAGGAAATTGAAAAAGCATAACTAGGGATAGCATAAGATCCAGTGTCTGAACTTTGTATCTTAGGTAATTTAAAAAAATCAGTGGCTAAAGACAACTCTTATTTTTGCAAGACATAAATCCATGAGATTAAAATTCTGTCTTTCCTGAAATGTTAACATATTGAAATACATTTTTATCATGTTTTAGTGGAAAGGACACTGATTTATGCTTATGCCTGCTAAAACTTTTTCTGAGATGTTACTACAATAACTCTTTTCAATTTTTGTCTGAAATAAGTTTTCAGAAAATAAATGTCCCTAGAGGCAAATGAAAGATGATAAAACAAAAATTCACTCCTTTCAGATACGCCATGTGACAAACATATTTTTTCTTTTTTTGTCATTATTTGCATACATGCGACCTTACATGTTTAATAAGTCTGTTTATGTGATATACTATGAATGGACAGTTGTACTTAACCACAAATAGTATTTATGATTGATATTTGTGATTTGGATTAGATAGGCTAAGAGATTATTTGCAGTAAAATATCAATAAATACTAAAGAGGTAACTTGAAAACACAATCAGTAAAGCAAATGTATGTAATGAATACATTTGATATACATGTATGATATACATGTCAAAGTTATGTTTTAAAATACAGATCAATGTAATAAGTTGTTTTGTATTAGAGATGTTAATTACAATTTACTCCCACTTGTCTAAGTTTGACAAGATCGAATTCCCACTTATCATACAACAAAAGTCCTGCTCAGCTATTAACATCATGGGAAATGTATTTATAGGCACTTTTTCAGGCTCTGTAGTTAGAAGAGTCAGCAAAGCTTACTCATTCATGTTCCTCATGAGCCTTCCCCTCTCTCCCCTCCCCTCCAACTGTCTCTAACAAAGAGCTGGGGCTGTGTTTGCAGTGCACTGTGAACTGTTTCATTCCTGGCAATTAAAAACAAAGTAAATCAAACCTTTGTGGGAATTTTTGAAGTAGTAATGAATTCAGTCCATGCCATCCACTTTCTTTTCAAACATGTTCATATAACCTCTGTTTTTTTGTTCTAGGATAAAGAACATGGAGTCTGCTAAACACAATTGTTTAAAAGAAGGAAAATCACTATGTTATGCAGTGTTCCCCCTCTTCTCCCAGTCTCCCACAATTATCAACTTTATAATAGGAGATTGGGAGGTGGCATGTTCACCAGAACAACCTAAATGCTATAAAAGCTGAAGACTATAGATGATAAAAAGCTGTATATGTTATTGTCAGACATAACAACAAGTTAAGGAAAGGCCCAATTAAAAGTAACCAAGGCAGAGTGCAATTGCACAGAAGGGTACAGAAGAATTGGGAACTTAGGCTGTTATAAATACAGAGTCATAGTGCTTACACTATTGTACGTTGAAGTGAAATAGAATCACTGCAAGTGACTCCAATGTTTGGCCTAAAGTCTGACTTAATCAGAACGGAAGGCAAAGGAGCAAAATTTGCTGTTGGCTCTGCTAGTGAATATCTTGGAGAACATGAAGAACTCCATTCATGCTTCAGGACTCGCCTTTGGCATTGCAGAGAGAGCTAAAACTGACTGTCTTACCAGCTGACGTCTTCCCACTTTCAGAGAGGTACAGTCTGCATGTTTGGAGGACAACTTGGACTTGGCCGGGCGGAGAGGGAGGGAGTGCGCCCACCCTGTGCTGTTCTCTCGCACCTATCAGCTGGCACTTCCCAGGGGATGTTCTGCCAGCTCCCACCAGCCAGGCTGGGGGGTCTGAGGGCTCATACAGGCTCTGGAGACTAAGAGAGGAAAAAGCAAGTGTAGTTTTCTAGCTATTGATTTTGTATAACACTTGGTAAAACATTCAGTAAACAGTCTTGGCTGTCATGTGATCAGCATGCACAGTTCTGTCACTGAACTAGTGTAATAACTACAGGGAGCAGGGAAAATGCTGGCTAAAGGCATCAGCCCCTCCAAGTTGAAAATTTTGATAGCAGACTCAAGTACTGAAGGTGAACACTTTTCATGGAGAGTACAGCTGAGATGAGAAGGCAGCAGCAAATAGTCTTTGTTTCAGTCCTCTAAACCAAGCACCAGGGAAAGGGAAGTATGGACTTCATGCCCTGACTGACAGGGTTGATAACTCAGCATGGCACAGGGACTTGGTAACAACCTGTGTGGGGAATAACACTATATCTTTTCAGAAACTGTCCTTTTCCTGCATCATTGTCTTATTCATTTTAGGTTTTCTCCATTCTGAAAGACATAAGGCAGAAGACTTCCCGATAGCAAAGGTGCAAAATTTGCTTCGTGAGCTTTTTTTCAAAGCCTTGAAGTGTTTTTTCTGTTTTGTTTATTAATTTTGGAGTAAAGAATTAAAAAATCTAATCTTCCCAAAACAGCTCTTCTGGCTTGTGCATATTCATTTATTCATTCATCAGTTCCATACCATTCCATGGCTTTCATACTGTTCTCATTTCCTCTTCAAGCCCCCCTTCAGCTCAGAGATTAATTGATAGCAGTAATAAGTTGTTATCATCTCTGCCATGGCTGTGAGAAGGAATTTAGACTGCTTGCCAATAGGATTCAATAGTGCTATTTTGGAATATGTGAAGTGTCAGAAACTGACACTGGACAGCACAGAGAGCTGATGGGCAGAACCATTCCAATACATGTTATTTTTGATCATTTCAGCATAAAAATGACTCTGGCTTTCAGTGATGTGCTGCCACTGGAAATGTTGATGCTTAGAAATGAGGATCTATATTTTAGTTTAAAGGGAGACTGCTTTACTGGTTACTGACATGTTAGGCCATCTCTTCCTGAGGGGAGACCTTTTTTGCTGATGTCTTCACCACCATGTTCATGCCAAGCCTCTCTGCTCTCCCAGCTCCTCAGTCAGGTGTTCACACTCATCCTGTTTTATCCAATTCAATTTCTTCCCACTCCAGCTCTCACTTCCCTGCCCCCAGTGTCTCTTTGCTGACTGCCACCACATTCTCCTGGTCCATTCAACCTTCCTTGATGATTTGTCTTGAAAGAGGTCTTCAATTCCTTATCATACTCCCTGCTTAGTTTCCTTTCCAGATATGGATCTGCCATGTGGGCATCTCCTAACTCACAAACTTTATCCCATACACTTCTTTTTGGACTTTCCTTTCCTGCTTTTCCACTCAGACTTTTCCAGAAGTCTTTATGCTTTGAGAGCTGCTTCTTCTGCCTTCCTTTGCAACTAGCTCAGACTAGCCCTAATTTTCCCATGTGCTTTTCCCCCCTTGTTTTTCCAGCCCCAGCCTCTCCTCCCACCTCATTTCCTCTACTTGGATCCTCATCATCAGCCCCTACAACAGTGCTGCTCCAGGAACTAGAGTTGCTCATGACTAAGCCCCATTTCTGCAGTTCATGCAAAGTACTATTTAGAAAACTTTGTGTGTATTCCCATTTTTGTTGCCGGTGACAGCAATGTCTGGAAGTCTCAGCTGGAGTAAAAACAGAGGGGTGGTGCTGGGGAACTTAGGAGATTTGGAATGGCTTCAAACTTCCTTCAATGAAGCATAGGGAGGCAATTAATGGGGAAACCTGGCCCAGTGCCCAGCTGCAGAGTCTGCCTGTGCTACACAGCTGGCCTTACTCGTTTGAACATTTTCTCTGGTTCAATTCACCACATGGCTTTACTTCACTAGGATTAGCTCTTCAGTTGTTGTAAGCTTACACAGATTTATTGAAAGTAGTGTAGAGATGCTGGTTTACAGCAAATAAGTATATGGTCCCCCCTTCCTTTTTTTTTTTTTTTTGACTTTGAATGGAACTAAAAATTGAAACAGAATTTCACTTGGTGTCATGTCAAAACCCCAAGTTAAACATAATTTTAGCGTAAAACCACAAAATAGTATGGGTAAATATGAAAAGCTCATGAAGTTTAGGTGATCCTTAAACATGCAGAGCTATACAAAGTTCTGTACATTATCTGATCTGGTTCCCATTGTCAGGTTTTACTGCAAAAATTTTGCATTAGCTTAATTAGTTTCCAGCTGGAAGAAAAAAACCATTAAAATGTTTTCAGTGTGTTCAGGCTTAAGAATTTTTCACTCTTATTCTCAGTGTTGCATTTTCAGCAATCTAAAATGCTCAGTTTCATAGACTTTCTAGACATTAAAGGATAGATCTTCAATGGGAAGTTATGTTAGAGCCAAAAGAGGATTTATGAGTCTTGAAAACAGGCAGTGTAGCACTTATATTTTAAGCACTTTTCCCTGAAATGCAATCCAGAATCAAGAGTTACAGTCCTCAGGGCATGGGAAGGGTTATATAATTCAAAATGGTAGTCCTGAACTTCTGCATACTGAGAGGAGAAGACTAGCCAACAGAAACCACCAAAGATGGATTATGGCAGAAAATCTTCTGCTCCCTTGAGCTTAAGTACAGAGTTAAAGCTCCAGGAAGGCATATTGCCTAACAAAAATATGCTTTAGGGTTACATTAATTGCATAAGAATAATTAAGGCCTCTTTATAGGTCATGTTATGATCCAGATTTTCATGGTGCTCAAGCACTGATGTCAAAAATTGCAGCTGGTTCTATGAAAACTCTAGGCTTTAGTATATTTAAGAATTTGTGCCAGACATAAGTGAATTAAATAGGTGAAATAAAATGTCCATCTTTGGTATAATTATCTTTATAACTATCATTAAAGCACTTACCTGGGAAAGTATAACATTAGGGCCGCTTAGGTTTATTCACTGCTTCAGCTAAAGGAGGAATATAAGCCTAAAGTTTGAAGTATTGCCATTGCTTCAGCTGAGGTAGCCTTTAGTTCTATTCAAAGTCAAAGAGAAAATTGCAAGAAGGAGCAAGAAATGGGCAGCCTGTCTCAATAACTTAGGTGGTCTAAAATCCTCATGGAAGAGAAACCTGAGGTCCCACAGGTGAATTCCTGCACCATGATACCCAAAGTTGTGTATATGGAATTAGAAATAAGTAACACAAGTGTGCAACTCTTCTCACTTCTTAAGGCCAAAAAAGTATCAGAGAAAATCCTCAGACAGCTGTGAAGCTGTCCTCTGACAGAAACTGTGAAGCTGAGATTTACACGTTATCATCATCTTAATGTGAAAGTACACTTGGCATGAGTATGTGGCAGGGTATGTGAGTAACAACCTTTCACACATTATTAAAAAATAGGAAAAACCAGGGAAAGAGAAATCAGAAGATTCACAGATTCAGAGGCCAAAGTAAGAAATACAGCCAGTAGTCTATAATCTTCCAAACACAAAAGCAAAGACCATAACTATAGCTGGTTTAGTTACCATTTAACCAAAGTACTTTTCCTATTTACTGTTCTCCTACCTGTGAATATGATCACACAGTGATTGCAGCAGAATGAAACAATATTCATTGGTGTATCATTAATTCACTTTTTTTTGCTGTTGGAAATTGCTCATTCCTTCCCTGCCCCACAATTTACAAAATAAAATGTCTCAACAAGACAGTTTGTCGGGGAAAAAAAATGTCTGGAGAGAAAATGCCTTAAAAGGTAATTCTGTGGTGATCTCAGAGAGCTTCAGTAAAACATACCATGAGCATGTAATTATTTTCTCATCTAATTTCTCCTTAATATGGTTCAAGGAAAAAGCAAAAATAATTTAGTTGCTCAGGATTTTAATATAAAACAGCCAATTAAAAAAGCCAATTTATAAAGAATGTCTCCATTTGTCACTTCTTAGATTAAGGTAGAGCCCTCAATTTTTACAGGAGTTTCAGCTGCCTGCAGTCAAATTATTGCTGAAATTTTTTGTTGATTTCCTACATTTGTACGTTGTTTTCTAAAGCAATGTTGTTCAGAGCAGGCCATTCCTCACACTAGATAATTTTGTCCTAGAAATGACTAACATGATCATTCTGTTTCATAACTTGGAGCAAAACTACCTCCTCTGAGCTGAGTTGAAATGTATTTCTGTCACATAAATGCAGTAATGCTCCCAGATGACCAAGCTTCCTGAAGAAAGCACTCAGTGCCAAAGTCTCCTTCCATTTATGTGGATGTTAAATTCTGCTATTTTATGTGCCAGTGGCCAAAGAAGCAAGTTGTAAGAGAGTAATTAAGAACATCACTTTCCCAATGCGAATTATGTGTGTGATTTTGAAGGCAGACTTTGGCTGGTTTACCGTTGGCTTTTAAAAAATTTTTTTCCCATGAAGTTGCACTTATTAATTGTTCAGTAGAATGTTTTGGGCTACATTAAAGCATTTGAAAGAAATTTTACTATGGATAATATGTTTGTTCCCATATTTTCGCTAAAGTGAAAATCTTAAAATCTGATATATTGTCTTTAGATATTGCTCTGCTCAAAGGAGGAGTATGATGCTTCAGAGCAATCAAATATTTCAGTGGATTTTTAGCATGCTTAGTGTTCTTATGTTTCAGGAAATAGAGGAAAGATCTAAAGCTGTCAGGCTTTACATCTATGTAACACCTTTCCCTTAACAATGACTTGTTTATATTAGTGACAGTGTTTAGAGTGTTGGAATTCCGTCCCCAGGGATGTGGTAGAGTCTCTGCCACTGAAGGTTTTCAAGCTAGGATTGAACAGGATGCTAGATAATCTCACCAAGAATCCCTCTCCCTTAAAGTTTGAACCAAGTGATATTTCTAAGGCCCTTCAGCAAGGAAGAACCTGGAGATATCACTTTGAGACTTATTTAATTGTTAATTTATCTAGGTGTTTAGCAATTTTGAATCCTCAGTGATGAACGTGGGGTTTTAATCAATTACATAAAAAAAAGGGATTTGGCATTCCACAGTCCAATTTAATCAACTCTGTCTGCCACACACCTTGGGATGCTGGTCAGCAGCTCCCCAGAGACCCCTGAGATGTGAGCTGCTGACCACCCTCAGAAACATGTCTGTTGTCTGTCTGACTGAAGTGATCCTACAGCTCTCATCACACAGAGAAACTGATTCCTCAGTTATTGGGTTCTTATGACAGAATTGCTCTCTAGGCAAATCTAGGTAAAGATATCTGTAAAAAGATATTTTAGTCTTAAAAGTTGAGGTGGGTGGGGTTACTTAGCCTTTTAAATAGATATATGTGAGCTTAAATTGTTCTGCTCATGGCTCAAAATGGCATGACATTTTATGGCTTTTGGAAATAAAACTGCTTCAGTTCATTGTGAAGAAAAGATACTACATAGCATAGTAATACCACCACCTTGTGGGGAAGAAATATGTCCCAACATGTCCAAATATTCCTATGTACTCCACAGGCAGAGCCAAAACCAATACATAGTTAATATTGCTGAAATTATGAATGAAACAATTATTCTAATAGAAGGTAATTTATATTAAAAACAACAAGGTATTTTTACTTTGAATAGGTTTACCTTCTGAGTTGAGCATAACAAGACAGCTCTGTAAACTTGGCACAACTTGCACAGCTAACTACAAACAGATGATTTATGCCCTTGATTTAATAAGATATTTAAAATTTATAAATGTTTAATGTGTTTGTAAAGGTATTATAAAATAATGCATTTTTATATAAAAGACTTATGGATAAATATGTTTAAATGCCACTTTGCACAGCATTTCCTGCAATTCTGCTTTATTCAACTCTCATTTTCATAGAAAACATTGAAATTAGGCTCTTCTGACAAACTAGACATCTGGCAGAGGCTGAAATATTCCCAGCCTGTACTCAATCAACTGATGAACAAGACTATCCTTTCTCTTCCTAAAATCTCCCTTTTTTTTTCCTTTTGGTTTTTTTTGGGTTTTTTTGGGGTTTTTTTGTGTGTTTTGTTTTCTATTTAAGTTCTCAACTCTATCAAACATAAGGCAGAGCTTGTACAGACAAGGGTTTCATTCACTACAGGCCTAACAGTCTGTCCCCTGCACTGAATGACGTAGTATCCTGTGGAAAAAATATTATATGCTTATGCTGTTAAAGGCTGTAGTATAAAAATGATACTTAAGATTTAGCACAAGCACTGAAAACTTAACTCTAGAATTTCCTAATACTTTTGAATAATTTTCACTGTTAGTAACAGCCAATACAAAAGTTTTCATGTTCATTTCCACAGATACCATTTTAAAGAGAAGAGTGAAAATATATTCTCTTATCCATTACTATAACACCACTGAAGTAACACTAGATCTTAAAAAAGTAAAATCAGTTTTTCCTTATTGGAAAGTATTAAACACCTTCTAATATATATACTAATGAAGGAGGTTTGTACTGTTGAACAAGGAAATTCTGTTTTACTACTAGAAGAGACTTTTTTTCCCCATCCTGGTATCCATGTAGGAGTAAAGGACTCTGTGTACAGCAGAATGCTATCAGGATAAAATACATTCAAAACACACTCTAGCAAAACTAAATTTAGTCCTTGAAGAGGACATTAGGACTTTATGCGGGTGAAAAAATTATTTTTCTTGTCCCGCATTGGAACAAAACATTATAGAAATCCAACTCTGCTCTAAGGTAAGAGAGACCTGGCATTCACACTGCCCACTTGTCACACTCAACTTGGATACTTCAGTGCTTAGAAAGCAGACTGCAGGCTCTCATAAACTAATTCAGGCAATCTAACCTGGTCCTAGGCTTTCTACCTGATCATAAAGCTCTCTAGACTGTGATTTCAGAGATTCATAAATAGTCCCAGAAGGGTTAATGCTCTTTTGGGAGAAGGCACTTGATGTAGAAGGAGATACAAAGGAGAAGGCTTACTTTACACAGTAGAGCTGCTGCCAAGAAATCAGGGAAAGGCTTTAAGTTTACATTAGCTTGAGGATGTTTGCTCCAAAATTTCTACTACTCTGCAGCCAAAAAAACTGGCAGAAAAGTCAGGGCTAATTCTTTTTTGAGCTTTTTCTGTTGAACTTTTTACACCACAAAGTACAAACAATGCAAGAAAATTAGCTAAACTCCTGTAAGAACGAGATTTTACTGAGAGAGGTTCCTAGATTTTCTGCTCCTGGCTTTTGCTGTTGCTGATGGCTTTTAAATACTCAAGCATCCTCTGTATCTCATCTTCTGAGAGCCTGAACATGATCACTAGATTTTTATTTTTTCCCCCATCTGGTTATCTTCATGTCTAACCTTTGGACATAAAGTTCTTTCAAAAAATCCTATCAGCTTCAGATCCAAAATCAAGAAGAGTAATTAAAAAAACCTAAACTCCAGAATATACTTGTAATTAGTGTCTACATTTGGCATTGCAAATTTCCCCTGCAAATGTACAAAGGAGCCTTTTTAGCTCCTGCCCCACCTGTGTCATGATTCAGAGCTGAGACAAAGAGCTTGTTAAAACCCTGGGGAAAGCAGGGTCTGTTAGGTGTGATCTTTGCACCACTTACCACAGATTAAGCACAGAGTTCAGCAGACAGCAAAACAGCCACAGATGGTATCTATCATCTGGAAAAGGGGAGTAGTGAACCACTTTGCTGAGCAGATTAAAAGCTAGGGCACTCCCTCACAAGAGGTGACTGGAGTTACCTAAGCAGGGTGGTTTTTTCTCCAGATTGTTTCTGGTTTTTTTCATCTCAGAAGGAGTGTTTACTCACTTTGAGACACCATGAAGAATGCATATTGATCTGGTGTGGAAGGCATGCACAAGTCTGTTCTCAGTCATCAAAATAAGTGTCCAAATCACAGAGTAACTATTATACTTTGCATTTTATCTCAGTCTGGTTTCATGGCTCTGACATCCATGGCTTCCTAACAATTTTCAACAGAGCTAAAATATACTTGTTCTGTCAGTCACTGTCTAAGGCTTTGACAAAAGAAGTGGAGAATGTAGGTTTGAATGTCCATAAAAGACAGATGAACATGCCTGTGCTAGTTAGCAAGGACACTGAAACTTGATGAGTTCCATGGTTAATCTTTTTCTATGTATGCCTATAACCCAGGCTGTCTCAGACTTTTCCAAGTAATCCTGGCTTCAAACCAGCTCTTGACCTGATCAGCTGATGCATTCCCTTTTATATATACCCTTTATTGCCCACATTCTACATCATTATATACAAATTTTACAACTGGTTCTCGAGAATGGGCTACCAGGCTGCATCTTGTGTGAATAAAGTGCGCTGAAGAAACACATCTTCTATATGGAACCAATACTGTATTATTAGTCTAAAGCTGGCAATATCATTATTAGGCCAGTTGCAGCAAAATTAAATTTTAAAATCAGGCTATCAAATTATTACAGCTCTTTTCCAATAGTGGTGCAGTTAGCACTGATATACAGACACTTTTTAGTGTCTTACCCTTTCTTCTGTCTTAGCTTCCTAAATTTCTCAGGGTCCTGAAAATATCATTTCTGTTTTGATGTTTAAGAGAATTTAAGAGACTTTATTTGTCCAGACTCTGCCAACTTAGTGCTTATGCACTGAGAAATTTACAACTTTAGATGCAGTGTTCTTGTTCTCGGTAATCAGGTATTTGTCCTTAGGAGAGCACTGAGTACGTGAAACTGGAAGTGCTGAACCACAGCACTATTTAGGTAGGAAGAGATGACCAAAGGCAATCTGACATCCTTCTCCATGCAATATTTCATTCTAGTTTACTTCTAGTTACTCATGGCCTTGTCCAGTAAAGTTCTGAAAATCTCCAATAATGGAGATATCCCAAATCCTCTAGCAACCTGTGCTTATCTACTTTCATGGGAATTTTCTATAGGTAAATACAACCTTGAAATTTCCCTTAATGAAATTTAAAACTGTTGCTTCTTGTCCCTTTTTTGAGCACCTCTGAGAAGAATCTGTCTCTGTATTGCCTTGTATTAGGCAGCAATCAGATATCCCTTTATCTGTCTTCCCTTTTGGGACATCCTTCCTAACAGGTTTTAATAAGATATCTAATTTCAGGAATATAAAAATTAAGTACCTAGTTTCAAATCCCTTTTCAAAATTTTGATTACTACTTCCAATCAATCCATTCAATCTCTTAGAAGATCCAAACAGGTGAAGTCATTAATTGTGGTTAGGGAATAGTAAGAAAAAATGACCCAAACCCAAACTTCCAAAAGCCAATCAGCCCAAGTACCTGAATAGACTGGTACTGCTGGGAGAAAGATGACCACCAGCCAGATTAACCAGCAACCAGTTATTTGTTTGGAGATTTTTCAATCAAAAAAAGGGTCAGCTTGAAAAGAAGTATAACAGACTCTTTGAAAATTTTTACCTGGGAGACAGGAGTGTAAGAAAATCTTGTGAAGCACAGCCTGGTGTGGCACTGCCAGAAGCTGCCCTTCAACGATTGCAACCTTCCCATGGGCCACCCCAAGGCATCCATGTCCAGCCTGAGGAGAGGGACACATGCATGGGGACTCACCCCTTGGTGTGCCTGTGGGACTCTGAGGGGTGTTTTGCACCAGTCACAGCCCCAGCAGGATCTAGGGAGCTGCAGGGGCTCACGTAGTGCTGGAGAACACACGCCTCCAGCAGGGGATGAAAATGTGTATCTTGCAAAAGGGGAACAATTATTCTCAGGATATGAGGTGCACAGGTAACTTCAGAGGGCCACAAATAGGTTGTACAAAGTGTGCACATCATTATGCATCAGTGTGTTGGTGTAGGATTACAATGTTCTGGAATTTTTTTTATAGAATAGCATCTATTTACACTTCGTATGTGCCTAGTATAGTGAATTATCTGTTGTTCTGATGATAATGATCCCAAATTATTGATTACCAGTAATTTCTGTAACATCAGCAAAACAAGAAACTGCTTTGACCTAGATTTGATTGAATCACAGTACTGGAGCATTTTCCTTGCTCTACTCTATGAGTAAATGTCTTTCACATCCTGTGGCCATAGACACAGTGAGTGTTCCAGATGCTGGTTCAGGATCAAGCTTCCCAGCACAGAGGTGCTGCTCTGGACATTGGTTTCCCCATGAGGAGAACATCTCACTAGAGCTGCACATTCCTTTGCAGAGTTTCAATATGAATGAATCACCATTTTCTAATGAAAAAGTTCAGCCAAAGGACTCATAATCTGCTTGACATTTTGTTTAGTCCAGCCATACATCAGTAATATTACCGCTTTTACAAAGTAACTTGAGATGGTTTTTAGCAAACCAGCATTATCTAAAATATTTTAGGCTGTGGGCCTTTTGTGCGTAGGTTGAATAAATGAGGCAATTACTTAGCTGCTTATATTCAAGTATTTTTCCAAGAATATGCTTGATTTCTGCTCTGTGTGGCATGACTGAAGGTTCCCTAGGGATTTGTTCTCACTGCAGATCTCATTCTTATATCACAAGCTTGTTTTCCTCCCTATTTCTTGCATAAAGAGAATCAGAAGTGCAAAATATGGAACTTAAGTGTATTCCAAAAGAAGTAGAGAAGAAAAGAGTGGCTGTGACTTGAGAGTTTTATCAACTCTTTGTACTAATCAGAAATAACTGTGAGTTTACACCTGTGATGAGAGTGAGCACAAAGCCATGTGCTGTGACAGTGAGCAATGAGATGTCACCTTCTTGAAACATGATAAGCAGTAATTAAATACTACATTCACCTGAGTTTTCATATACATTCTTTATAGAATTTCTCCAAATAACTCAATTTCAGAACTAATCCCCACAAGATTTTGCTAACAGCAGTATAAATTATTTGAAAAAATATCTCACTTTATCAATAAAGCCATCCAGCTTTCTAACAGACATTGAATAAAATTAATGGAATAACTCTGACAGTTTGTCTGACAGGTGCCTTTAAAACACTGCAGCACTGCTTTGCTACATGGGTTTTAATGTTTTTATCTTCAGGGGACACAAATGTCTCATACATCTTAGCCAATATCAGCATTAATGAGTTACTTATTCAATATCAATAACCAAAATATTTATTTTCTCACCCAGAAATACCATTTTTCTTTTCATTCTGTCATTGCAGACCTCTGTTAATGTAACAGAGCAGGAACAAACTGTCCGGTTCTTTCCCCTCCAGGTGAGAATTGGGCTCTGTCTTGCCTAGCTCCACCTCTCACCATTTTACACTCATGCATGTTTGGCTCCACAAATATAAAGAGAGAAAACAACCCCAAAAGCTGGCAGTTGACGCATTTCCTTGGAAGGATGAGCTGAGATCCTGAAGGAAAAGAGATTCATACCCAGGGGTCCTGTGCTGACTTCTTTGCTATATCTTTTAAAAGACACCATCAGTTCAGGTCACCAGTGGATGTAGGCATTTTCAGGAAACAACAGAACATGTAAGTACTTAGTGTAATTTTACTTTACAACTCTCCAGAAGCCTCCAGAGATGTAGCTATTTCTGTGCTGACTGCAGAAAGAATTCAAGCATGTTCCTTCAGAAGAGCAGATTATGTTTCCTCACTGGTGCTTTGCATCCAGTATTCAGATCCTGTTGCACCAAAACCAGGTGTCTCAGTTAGTCACATTAACTCCCTGGTCCACTTTCTACCTTTGTATCAGTATTTCATTAGCATGTCTCTCCTGTGAAAACAAAAACGTGACCTTTCTGTTCAATAGGGATGAGATGCCTGGTAATTTGCTGATGGAAATTAAAGTCTTCAGGTCTGATCTCTTGAATTGACAGGTCACAACTTCTGAGATCTTTCCCCTTTTGTTCAGGATCATTGTATTGCAACTGCCTCCTGGGAATTTGCAAACAAAATCTTCTGGTAATGTTTTTATATTTCCTCTCCACAAAGGAATATTAAGACCATGTGGCTGACAGCAAGAACTCCAAAGTTCTGCTAAATTTTCCGCCCAAAAGTAGTTGTGGGTGTGTCATGTACTGTAAATCAAAGAGTCAAATATGGCCAAAAACACTAGACATACTCTACATGTATTTACCTTTTTTAAAAGTTTACAGTAGCTCCACTATGTCCAGACATTTTGACATGACACACGTTCAGTAGATCAAGATCAGATCTTTAAGAGTGGGCATTTTGATCCAGTGATAATGGTTTGAAGTTTCACAGTGAGCATATCTGATCCATAGACATTATGTTCCGAGCTCCTGCTGTCCTATGTCTAGCAATCCTAGACAAGTTCTGTGCAAATATTCTGCTTGTGGATTCTGCTTGTGAAATTGAAATTCATATTGACTTACTTAGTCAGACTGGATAACACCCACTCTACATGGCCAGTCTCTGCAGTTTCTCTAAACCATAATCCTTCGACTCATTCCTGCTTACATTGTCTTTTAATGAAATTAGGCAGTTAAAAAGTATTGATTAAAACAGTTGCCAGATCTTGACACAGCCTCCACTTCTTATATTCTTTATCTATATTTATGCAGTTCTCATGAAATTGTTGATGCATGATGCTTCAGAAAGCATTATACAATTGTAGAATTGTAGCCTTATTAATATAATTCAACAGTATTTTATAGCTAATAGATTATCCCAGCTGAAGCAAATCTTCATTGTATGATTACAGATTTGACTTACAAAGGGTTTGATAAAATATTCTTAAATTAGAAGTCAGTTGATGTAGCATTGCACAGTATTTAAATTAAAATTTTGACAGTATCATTTCAAGTCTACACTAAAATGATTACCTCACAGTTCCTTAAAAGATAAATTAATGGTTAATCATTATCCAGTTGGTACATTTCAAGTGAGATTAATGAAGAATATGCAATTGACCTTTTACTATCCTGAAGAAAACTATTGGAAATGCAAATCCATGCTGACATAGCTGTACCTAATAGAAACAAATATCAGAGTTAAAAATAATAATAAAAGAAGTAAGTTTCGCCAGAAACCCCCCAAAACTTCTTTCAACAGCCACCTGCATTAATTTGTATAATAAGTATTTTAATGCAGTAAATTTGAGGCTATATTCTAGAGACTAATGCTAGCTTCTGATGCTACTTCCAAATGGGGGAATATGTTCTGAAAGTCACTGACTCAGAAAGGGAATTAGTCTGATTGTGGTAGATAACAAACTGGACATGAACACATAATGTACTGCAATGCTAAGACAGCTGATACCAATCTCTAATCTAAGTCAAGTATGTAATTAAATCAATGTCTGTAAGTACTTACACAGGAAAGTGATTTAACAGAATATATGAACCATCAATCTTGTGAACAAAGGCATAAAAATGTCCACAGACTGTCAGCTACACCTAAACAATTTCAGAATAAAATAAGGTATAAACACTTTACTGGGAATGCAATAGATTTACACATCTTGCAAGGTAAAGTGAGCCCTCCTCTTCCTGACCTCAAGTCATACCAAGCTTAGCAGTCTATCCAACTCTGTCTCCCAGAAGAAGTTAGGGCCTGTGCAGGAAACACTGAGCTCTTTTTATGAGAATATGGGTTATTCAGATTAAATGTTATGGCACAAATGCCATACAAATGATACATCTTAAAATATACCAATAACACTTTATTATGAAGATGAGTTATTATGAGTTAGGGTGAGACAGTTATTACGTGTCTTGATAGATTATTGTAATGATGATTTACTCTTTCTTCAATTCAATTGCAAAGGTGCATTTTGAATCATAGGATGGAATCATAGAATGGCTTGGGTTGGAAATCATAGAATGGCTCGGGTTGTGAAGGACTTTAAAGACCATCAAGTTCCAAGCCCCCTGCCATGGGCATGGATGTTTTCCACTAGACCAAGTTCCTCCAAACTTCATCCTACCAGGCCTTGAATACTCCCAGGGATAAAGTATCCATGGATCCTCTGGGCAATCTGTTCCAGTGGCTCACCTGTAAGTTCATTCCTGTTTTTCTTATCACTACATGCCCTTGCCAGAAGTCTCTTTACATCTTTCTTCTAAGCCCTCTTTACATACTACAAGGTGTTCTAAGGTGTCCTTGGAGCCTTCCCTTCCTCCAGGCTGAACAACCCCAACAGTCAGCCATCTCTGGTTTCCTGGCTCATCACAATATTCAGCAGAATTTAGCAGGCAGCCCTTCACCAGTTTTTCTACTGTAACAAGACTGAATCTCAAGTAGTAGGACTACTCAGTCTGGCCTCTGCAGCTGTGATGTCAGTGCTTACTCCTTGACACTCACAGACCCCTTCCATCTCTTCTGCTCAAGTTGCTATCAGCAGCATCCCTGCTTATTTTCCTTTGAAACGTCTTCTTTCCATCATATCAATCAATTTCCTTTGAAACTTCTTCTCTCCATCATATCAATCTATTTTGTCAATAATGAAGAAGCCACCAAGGACAAAGAAGACTTTAGCACACATGCAAAGACAATCAACATGATCACATAAATACCTGAGAGAAAACAAACTGAATATGCCTTTCTCCCCCGAGATAAGAATCAAAGGATTTATTCATTAGCAATTTCAGGTTCTCACAATTTATTAGTTAGTATCTGAAAAAAGACTGCTGAAAAACTCAAAAGCTGAGTTTTGCATTATTTTTGTCTCTAAGTGCATGGTTATGAAATAACTTCAGCAATTCCTTTGTACAACCCCTGAACACAAACACACATGCATTTAACCCCATGCCCCAGCCCCAAATCTGACTTGGTTAGGGAAGCCTGAATACTTTTTTGGAAGAACATTTTCATATATTTATTTTGGCATGTTCATTTTCAATGAAATGAATTATTTGGTGATAAAAGTAATTACTCATCCATGCACTTAAGTATGATACCATTAGGAAAAAATATATAAGGCAAAGGAGAATCAGTGTTTCCAGGGTTTCTTGTCCCATCTGATCATCTCCTTTTGAGATGGGAACTAAGGTGCCTATGTATTTTTCATTATGAAAGCCACTGGCAACATTTAGAAAAGCTCATGCTCTCTTTCTCAGCAATGGCTATTTGCTTTTCCTGTTGAATTTTGAATTAAATATTAGGAAAAAATATTTCTGTGCATATATCTTAATGTTTATGTCATTTCCAAAGGTGTCTTGAATCATGATCTGGCTACCTGTGTCCAAAACTGTCATGCTGACCTAATCTGTGATATGGTTGCTAGTGTACACAGTCTGCTGGCAAAGGCTGGGAGAGGGTGAGGAAATCAAAAACTTCCTCAACTAAATATAATACTTCACAGCTGTGAGAAGCATTATGAATGGTGCTATAACAGATAATGTGGAAAAAAGATGGAAACAACAAAATGTGTGCCTGGACTCTCTGTATTTGCTCAACCAAAGCAAGAATATAGCTTTGCCACATGGGAGCTTGTGTTCAAAGTCTGGAAACAATTCCCTTTTGGAATTTCAAAGACAGGTTAAAGGGGTGCACTTATTTATGGCTGGTAATATTTAGTCATTACAACAATGTATAATGAACAGTGATGAAAATGACTGGAAAGCACTTACACATTTTGGTAAATTCAGTTTATTTTCCTGCAAATTATAGGCCATTATTCCAAATCCTGGAAGTCAATGCATAGGGTCCAGCTCCTGACTCATCAAAAGGGCAATTTTGTGGGTAAGTGGGTCCTCATGTGTAGCATGAGGACCGCCAGCCTGTGGAACTGATACAGACCTTGGCATGCAGGTAGATTTTCAATGCTGTGAAAGAATCTGGGGCAGGATCCAGAGGGTATTGAGAGAGAACCAATGGCTTTGACCTTCAGCAGCCAGTTTCCTCTGAGTTCCACATTCAGTACAAGCCACAAGTCTCATGTCTCTCTGGAGGGGTTATGAGCCCAGACTTCTTATAGCTAGTGGAACGGAAAGAAAGGAGCATTTGAATTAAACTTTTTGCAATTACTTTTTTTTTTTTTTTTTTTTTAATTAAAGTTATGACATGATTTTGAAGCTAAGAAAACCCATTATGTGGTCTGTTCCTAATGAAACAGACTGTTTCTGTTCTGGAAAACTGTAACTCAGAGAAGTCTTGAAGAGAAGTAAGTCAACAGAAGCTTTCAAGATACTGTTGTTTCAAAAACAGCTGATATGATGGGTAAAAATTAAATAAAAGAAAAATGAGTAGCATAAGTGAAATTATTTTCTATCTATACTGAGCATATACAATATCTAAAAAAAACTTTGAAGAAGTTGAAGGTGTGAAAAATAAGCCACAAAAAATCAGTTGAAGATTACAGGAAATACTTTGTGAGTATTAAAAAATCCAGTTTACTTAATGGAAAAAAAGGACAAAACTATGATTTTTTGACAGAACCTTACTATCCACAAGAGGAGAAAATTTGCAGCAGAGAAAAGCAACAGGAAGTAGCAAGTGAAATCAGAAGCCAGAGAATTTGCATATAAAACAAGACACAGCACCATTAACAGCTGGGGCTGACAAGCAGTCATGGATACCTCCTCTGTGATATAATCATGACTAGTTCCCAAGCCAGGGGGCACAATCATGTCTCAAAAGAGGCATTAAATGTATTTTGAAGCTCATCACCATTTACAGACAGGGGAAGAACCAGGGGCACCATCTGTAAGAACATGGCAGCAATCCTACAGCATAGAAAGGTCAGTACCTTACTGAAATTAGGATGGACAAGTGGCCAAATCCAGACATGTCTAGGGTCCTCACTGTTTTCTTATTTGATGTTCAGCTACAAAAAGATCAGGCAATCTTCTCAAACTTTGTCTAAATATAATTTTGGTGCTTTGTCATAATTCATAAAATGGGTAGATGAATGTACAAAAATGAAAAATGTGCCAGACATGGGAAATCAGACCAGGCAGTCTAATGCTTTGTAATTGTCTCAAACCGTATGTCTTTAAGTAACTAGGCTGTGTACAATAAAATGCTCTCACTCTTAGAAAGTCATCCTTTTTTTTTAGATCTGGAAGAGATATAAAGATGGAATAGCACTTTTGGGAAGACTTTATGGTCAAGAAAAGTATTTAAACTGACTCAACACTTGTTAAAAAAATAGAAAAAGTGAAATAAATGCCATACCCAATCACCTGAAATTATAAGTTATAGAAAATTTGCGAATTTTTAGCTACTCTGTTGCCCTGCCCAGTTTACAGGAAGCAATAGTTGGCTTCTCAATTCATGAGCCCTCTGCTAAGGTTATTGTGAAAAAGAATCAAACTCTGCAGCAGCTGCTTTATCATTTCACATGCATGTTACATTACACACACCTTCAGGAATTATTCCACTTACGAATCTGCAGTAAGCCTCTGGTACAGCTCTTACAGCTTCTCATTCGCTCTGCCAATACTCTTCTGACACTTAGGAGGTAAAGTTATTAACTGTGAAATGCTGCTTGTGAGGAGCTGTTACTCCAACTTACACCAGAGCCTTTCCATACATAGAGTTCTTGTCTTAAATTAAACAAGATTATTATTCTAATTCCACCTGTTTGTTAGGTCAAACTCCTGTGCATAATAGAAGAAAATATAAGGTGATTCACCTAAGATTATGATAAATTCTCAGAAGAAAAATAATCTGGTGAAATTTTTCAGAATTTAGTGCAGGTGTTTTACTGTGGGACACTAGGGAGAAGTTTATAAAGACCTGCCCTGCCATTTCCCACACCTCTTGCCCCTATTTGTCCTGCATTCTTCTTTTCATCTGTCTTTTTAAATTTTTTTATTTTGCAGAATAAAAGTAAAGGGTTCATAATAGTACAGAAAACAATAAAAAAAGAGGACATTTGTCTCATGTGCTCCAGTGTCTGGTCTGATCTGCGAAAGTGTTAGATTTTCTACTACTTAGATGGTAAGCATTAAAGAATTGAAGGTTTCAAGTTAGTCTCCTTTGGTCACCTAATACAATTTTGCAATTTGTAGCCTTTTGGAGGGCAAAGCAGATTCCCTGGATCCC
>VYZP01010772.1:0-14252 GCA_013400635.1 Hypocryptadius cinnamomeus | reverse complement strand
TTTCCTGTTACAGGCATGACGGAATTTTGTTCGTTTTTCCTGAGTCCCATTTTTGAAAATAAACCTTCATTATCCTTGTTGGATTAAAAATCTCTCATAGGAATAAGTAAATACATAGTGATACATAAATATTGCCTTCCATCTTTAAGTTTTAGATGTTTTATATCCATTATCACAGCCTTCTCTTAGGAGGCAGAAACTCTAGGCAATAGGAGTTGAATGGGTGAATAAATGTGCTTGTGGAGTGGCTCGTGTTTTGTGTTTTCCTGAAAAACGTGTTTCAGTTGAAGTCTTCTTGGAGCATCTGCTTAGGACCAGTATTAACACCCCAACTACAAGGCCTTTTTCCTCAGTCAGAAATACAGTGGTGTCAATGCAAAGAGTCTGTCCTTAAGGATGTGAGTTGGTAAATCTTGGTTTATCCATGTTTAGAACAGTCTGTTCTTTTATCTTACATTTCTGAAGACTCAAGGCAGATGCAAATGCAACATTAGTTCGCTAAATCACTTTAGATTGTTGGTTTCAAATAGGACATTTTTGAAATTTCAATACAGAAAAATTGCAGAAGCACATTTTTGGTCTGTTTTTCTGAAATTAACTGTCTTGGTGTTCTCTGTTGCCATTTGTTTCCTGTCTGTTACTACCTTGACAAAACAAAACAAGCAATAGCCAAACCTAATAACCCCAAAGCACACAAACCTGTGCGTTTTCTTCTTTTTTTTAATTCTTACCAGTGATACAACATAGAATATTTTCAAACCTGTATCAGGTTTTCATTTTTGATGCCTTTTGAGTGTATTGTTTCCTTTCTCGTTGTATATTATTCAAAAGTGATCAAATTTTCGGAGCTGTGTATCTGCACAAAACAAATAATTTGTGGTTATCTTGGGTTTGAATAATTTTTTTCCCATCTTTGTCTTTTTCCTGCTGCTGTTGTCTCATCAGGGCTTTGTTATTCAGATGGTTCATAGGCTTTCTTGTGAACCCATTTGACATCAAGTCTCATGTTCCTCTTTACACACTTCCTTTGTTCTCCCTTTTTCTTTCAGGAGGTTTGTTTTCTTCTGGTCTAATACTGCTTCAGACCACGAAGCTGGCTGAAAAATTCCCACTGGGAATTCTAGACCCAGCACAGAACTCACAGTAGCCTCTCTGCCAGCATTGGTTGTAGGATGGTTTGGGTCAGATAAACCACCTCTGGGGTGTTAAAAGTAATTATGTCTGTCTTCATCGGCTGAAGAGACTGTGTATGTGTAGGTGTGTACTAGGAGATCTAACTAAATGTTTTAATTTTTCATTTACTATGGGGAAAACAACACACAAAAATTATTCAATTGTAAGCACTAGAAAATTCTGGGTTCTACTGTTGAAACGTGTGAAAAATTGGCTATTCTATTGAGAACTCAATTATTTCAGTTTTATATCTCAGTCTTAACTCCCCTCCATGAAACATTAGTTTACAGACATGTTAAAAAATTAAAATCAAGGCTTCTTTTGTATTTATGTACCTCTTTTGGTAGACATGGCAGAAGTAATTACTGAAGTACATCTGTGGACTTTATAACCCTTGCAATATTGCTTAATTGCAAAGTCCAGTAGGTTTGCAGTGGATTAAATCAGCATTTTGGACTTCATATCTTATCTGCCTGGATAGATGCTGTTAATTATTGCCATGGAAAAATCAGCATATACTGTCACAATTTT
The DNA here is from genome assembly GCA_013400635.1 of Hypocryptadius cinnamomeus. Taxonomy (NCBI): domain Eukaryota; kingdom Metazoa; phylum Chordata; class Aves; order Passeriformes; family Zosteropidae; genus Hypocryptadius; species Hypocryptadius cinnamomeus. The sequence goes on along the minus strand of VYZP01010772.1, from coordinate 12,548 downwards.
TAGCTGGTAATTTTAATTCACAAGCTTCAGGCATTCTTGTCACTTGGGCAGAAACAGCTGTGTTAGGTTAATTCAGGTTCATCAGACTGTCTGTGGAATTTCTTTAGGGGTGAATGAACCTACATTTATCCTAAAAGTGAAGCAGCATTAGGGAACAACAGACAAGCTTATTGGCTTTGCAAAATATATACAAAGAATGTGTATTATAAAATCCTATATGTAAGTTTTATAGCTGCGTCAAACTAATAACAGTGTTATGTGTGTAGGTATATATAGGGAAAAAATGTGAAATGTTCTTGAGAAACCTCTCTAATAAACTGTGTTACGGACACCTGGCTGAATCCTTCTGAGATTCCCTATTTTCACAACCCAAGCAAATATCTTACAATGCTGTCCAGCCAAATTCACTATTCCAGAGTTAGAGAGGATCAAACAGAGTTTTCACATGTGTTTCTGTATAACGTCCTTGTAATGTTTTGCTCCTTGGCTGGTGCTTCTCCCCTAGAGTAGGGACTATAAAGGGATACAGGATGAAGAATGCCAGTCCCTGAGACGTGCAAACAGGTGAAAGCTTCATTGACATGAGTTCATGATGGTCACTCAAATATTATTTGACATGTTTTATATGAAATCCCTTGACCTTGCATGTCAGAGACCTGTGTGTTGCCTTTTAAGGCCTGCTCACCAGCCACGGTGTCAGATTCTGCAGTTTTCTCCCAAGTGTGAGAACATCATTGTGTTTTTTGCATGCTCCATTTAAATTCTTCTGACATCTGCGTGGGCTGCTTTCCATTCATTAACGTAGGGGAGTTGCATCTTCTTCCATGGTGGCTGGTCAGATGCCAAAGGCAGATTAAGTTTCCTTGAGCAAGGAACTTGCCACTGAGGCTCTTCAAGCTGGAGCTGGGAGCTTTGGCAGCTCTGTGAGGAGGCAGTGAGAATCATCACCACAAAAATGATTTTTATGTGTCCTGCTGTGCACCCCTGGATTTCAAATTTGATTTATAGCTGCTCTTTTTAATTTTTTTCTTTTTAGAAGCTGCATTTGTTTTTTCATACAGGAGACTATAATCTAAATACTGCAGCATACATTTCATTCTGAAACTGGATTATTTCTAAAATTACACTTATGGTAATTGCTGGCTTATTTTCCAGTTCCTTAAAGTTCTCTGTAAACCCACTGCTGGCTGTGTATTTCCCTTCTTGTATTCATGTAGCTGCCTTTATTCTTTATAGTCCTGCTGAGATCCCAGAGCAAGCAAAAAGCAACTGCTGAAGTGCATAAAGCAGCACGGCTCAGTGCCAGCCGCTGCTCCCACGGATGGTCAGGCTCCTGGAGATGCCACTGGGAACACTGGGGAACGTCTCACAGGACAGTGCATGGAACCCAAACGCTTGTTTCAGAGCAAGGTGCAAGAGACCTTGTCACTCTTGGGATGACTTAGTTACATGTCAATTTTTTATTCACTCCCCACCACTCTTGGCTTTTACTATATACTGCTTAAATGAATCTTTTTCAATTCAGCTATCCCTTCCAGAACTGCTAAAAATTACCTAGTTTTATGTTTTAGTCTCAATTTCTTTTGAGCAAGCTGTATATATTTTTGACTTATATTTTTCTGCACAAAAGGCTTCTTTCTTGTTTTGGTGACTACCTTGGTTTCTAACCTGGAACATTTTTTACATGGGGTTATCTAATGCTGGTGCTCTGTTACCTGTGGTTTCCATTTGGCATGAATGTGTTCTGTTGCTGGAGAATTCAAGATGCTTAGCAATTTGTAAGCCATGAAAGCTGTCATTGCTCGTGAGGAATGGTCTGTGACTTTTTAAATGAGCATGATGTGTTTGTTGTTTTCCATTCATAATTAAACTGATGGAGTTGCACTGATTCTGCCCTGTATATAAGTTTAAATTTATCAAGTCTGAATAATTTCTCTTGTGGAAGTGCAGCATCTCAAATATTAATATTTCATTTTAACACAGGCCAAGTTTGATTTTATGGTGCATTGTATAGGAAATCATGTGAAATCAGGATAAAGGTTATTCTTTAGAAGTGATATCCTGGGGCAAATATTCTGTTTATAGAACTGTGTTCTCTCTCCACTGCCTAATTGTCTTATTGAGGAAGCAGATGGCATTTAAAATCTTGATTTGATGGAAAAAGCATTAACACGAAAATGTTTGAAAGTGAAAGGTAGGCAAATGCATCTTTATAAGTAATGTTCGTATTTCTACTTATATGGGTGACTCAAGGGTAGTAGTTGTAGTTCTTGGAAGCCTGTATCTGCAGTATATAGAAGTGGAGAATATTTACCTCCTAAAATAGCTCCAAGTTCCACCTCTGCACTCTTGGTTGTTCTGTACTGTTTTCTGTTAGCTGTGGGTGGAACAGATCGGAAAAGGAAGCAGTGGATTCCCGTCTTCAAATTAAAAATGGAAAGACTTTGAGCTTAATGCAGAATAGCTGGGTGAAATGTCATGTGTTACAGAGAAAAACAGGGAGTGTGGCAGGAGTCCTTTGGTTATTACAGCTTATGGGTACATCAGATAAAGTGGTCCTGCTGTTCTCATTCACTGTATAAGTTGTCCATTTGACACACACTTTCCATGAAGTGCTTGGAAATCTTTTGCAAATTAAACAAATCCTCAGTGTATTACAGTCTTGATTCTTTTTCTGTTATGGTCACCATTTACAGCTATTGTTTAAAAGACTTCTGAAACAACATAAATGCTGTTGAAAATTAAGCACAGTTGAGAGTAACTGCTTAAGATGTGCTTCATGGTTCAGATGACTGCAATTTGAGATTTATTGGCATGCATGAATGATTCAGCTGCTCTGAGGTGTCCAAGGATTGATGTGGTATTCAAATAACTGGAGTAACCTCAAATCATGGGGGTTAACACTGCATTTACTTATGGTTTCCATTTTTTGACACTTAGTTGCTGAGTGATAGAGCATAGGCAGTTCTGGTTTACTGTACTGGGAAATCCTTCTAAAGCATAAATGAGCACTGCCTGGGTGCCCTTGTGATTAACCTGGTAGTTCTTTATCTATAAAATAAAATAATTTAATTGAACACAGTCCAGTTGCAAAGATCAGCCTAAAACATTATTGATCACAGACTGCTGTATGTATTAAGTCCCAGTTATTTTTATTAGCTGTTACTATTACTCTGTTATATGAAGAAAATCTTAATCAGTCCAGGTTTTCTTGTTTCCTCCCGTAAAGTATTTTGACAGCAGCTCAATCAAGAACATACAAAATTATTTTGAAGACATATGAGATAAACATTCTTCACTCATAAATATTGTAGATGCCAGCTTTCAAGAGCAGGGACTATTAATCTGCATTTACTTAGGTCACTACAAATCTGGAATAACTCCATTGGAATTGCAAGTTCAATAAAGAATAAGTTTATAGCTGCTTTACACATGGTGATTTCTCTGTAGAAATGTTTGCTGTTAGAATTCTTGTTGATTTTCATTCCCCTGTTTGCCATCAGTTCTCATTCAGTTCTCACTTTGAAATGCCAGTAGCAGTTCTAACAGCTCAGACCTCTCAGAATATCTCTTATGATGAGCAGATGCTTATGGGGACTGGGGTTTCTTTTGCCGTTATGGATTTTCTCTTTTACCTGCCTAAAATACACACCACATTTATCACAGGAAAAAAGTCCCCTTTCCCCGAAAGAAGTATTAGATTTTCTTAGGCTTTGTATAATATTTGATGCAAAGCCTCACTATTCTTAAGCAGTTCTTAGCTGACCGTTCTTCAGCTGATGACCAAATCCTGAGCAGATTTTACATGTTAGGTTCATCTGGCTGATGGTGGGAAAGAGCACAAAAATGTCTAAGCTGCTGTCATTTCTCCCCATCCTTGTTCTGCATTATTGAAGGAGAGAAAAGTGTAAAGAAAAAATGCTGTGATTGAGATTAATTTTGTGATTCCTTGATCTCAAAACTCCTAATGGTGTTTATTCCAGGATTAAACATAATGCAAAACATCATAATCATTTGTACTACAAAAGACACAATTGATTTTGGATTGCTCCTACTTTTTTCTTCAGCCTTGCTGAAAGACAGATTTCCTCTGTGTAACATCAATCCAAGGAACTTGACAAATGATGTCAAGATTATATTTTATTGTCTCTGAGGCCCTTCATGTTATATATTTTTGATGGATGAAAGCATGATGCAATTGTATGGATGTGTGAATCTTGTGAATTTTAAAATGTTTTCCTGGAAATCAACTTGCAGAAATTTGGTTGTGTTCTGGAAAAACAACAGTTTCTTTTTTTAAAGTCTCCTTTAATGGCAAGTTTACAAAGAGATGCTTAGAAATACGTAATAACTGATAGTGATGTTTTGGGGTTGGGGATTTTTTTTTTTCCCCCCACATCTGTGTAGTCTAGTAAAAACAATGTTTTTCTAAGATCACTAGTTTTATTAAGATTTAAAACCCCCCAGAGACTCTTGCTACGTGTAAGTGAGGGGTGAAGTGTGTGAGATATATTACCTAGAGGGAAAGGCTCCCTTCCTGTGCTCGTGCATCATCCCAGGGTGAGCTGTGGCACTGCCTCCTGTGCACGTGGCTCTGCTCCGTGTGGCTGTGGGTGCCTTGGTGGCACTGGGCTGAGGGAGTCTCTTGGGACAGCAGTGAACTTACTGTGTGCTACCGAAACAGCAAAAGGGTGAAAGTAAAACAAGAAAATATGAAAATACCCACTACAGAAAGAGAAGAAGTGGAATAACCCTTGTTTTTATTTCCATACACTGTTTTCCCAGGTACTAATTTGATTATAGGTCTAATTCTTCTCTGTCGCTATCAATACTTACACAGCTCAGCCTCTGTTATTACAATCAGACTGATGTAGAGGAGTTGACAGAATTTGAATGAAGGCTTTTTTGTTTTGTAATACACTGGTGTTATTTTGGAATGCCTTTGTCTTAAAAAATGACAGCCTTTTTACACAATACTGCTCGTGCTGCCTTTTGCTGTTGATGATATCCAAACTAAGAATTGCCTGAAATGGGAGTTGAAAGGCACATAACTGAGCAATCCCAGCCATTATGGTGAGCTTTGCTGGTGTCTAAACAATAAGAACAAATCAGTGTAATTACTATGGAAAATAAATAAATAGGAATTACATATTGTGATGTCTGTGTGGAATTTTTATGCATCGTATGGAAATTAGGAAAGTTCTGCTTTGTCTTCATATGTATTTCCTTTCCTATTTACATCTCTAGTGATATCCAAAAGAGAAAGAAAAAAGGAGGAGCAGAGTATAGAGTTTCATTTGGCAAGCCAGAGATTCCTTTCATAGATGTCCTTTTATCTTTGGGACAGTATTTCAGTTTCCACTTCTGCAATGGCATATGACTGTTGATATTTTTGGTGTTTAACTTTGGATTTTAGAGCAGGGTGGTCTGAATTCCCAAGGCAAGCCATGTCCATTCAGACACCAGCCTTTTATGAGAAGTCCTCAAAAGCTGCTGGGACACCAGGAGGGAGGACAGATTATCCCATGGTTCTAGAGCACAAGAGTTGAAAAGAAAAGAGCTTCTCCACTGGTATAGAAAGGGACAGAGAGAAAATGAAGTTGCAAGCAGAAAAATATTTATTTGGAAAAAAAAATGTGTTTAAAATGAAATCATCCTTTCTTTTAGGGTCAGGATAGCCTTTTTGTATAGTAACAATGCCACATACCTATTTTGAAATGGTAACACTGAGATATTTGGAGAGCAGGCATCTGGATCAGGTGATACATGCTGTAGACTTTGTGATGTTTTAGTTTCACATTCCTGTGACTGGATGGGAAAGATAAGCAAGCTGGTTGACCTCTGATGGAAAAAGATGTTTTCACTTGTGTTGGACTTCAATTTTAGGTTTTGCAATTTCGAAGTAATTCTGCAAAATGCTTCCCATGAGTGCCATTGGTCACTGGAATTAAACAAGTTGAATAGCATAACCCATAACATTGGGGAAATAAAAAATGGAAATGTACTAGAGAAAATAGATTAGCAAATTGCTGTGTAATGCTGTTTAGTTTGTTTTGAAGCAGATTGCTTGCTGTTGGAAGATTATTATTCACTGTGCTTGTATATTTTGTTTTTTGGCAGGTAACCCTGGACTGGCAGGTTATTACAGGACCTTTATACAGGCCCTTTATCGTGGACTGAACCAGCAGTATCCTGTCTGGGTTGTGAGCCATGCTGGGCACTGTAAACCTCCGAGTGGGATGGAAATGATAGAAGGTACAATACTGTCACCTGTGCATACAATTGTTTATACCCTTCCAGTTTCAGTGGCAAAGCTTATGCTTATTGAGAACAGATTGACATGAGTTTTAAATGTCTCCATTGTATTTCCGCAGAACAATTTTCAGTTGTATGTGATGTTAGTGAAGTATTTTAGGTAAATTAGATTTGCCAGACAAATATGTGCTATTAAGAGAATAAGAGAGTTTACTGTTGGCAGTCGTTAGAGACACGTTACAGTGAAGAAGGTCTAGAATGTGTTTATGTTGAGAAGAGTAGATTAGAAGAGTACATTTTTAAATTAAATGTCCAGTTCAGAGATTGAGTAGGTTAGGAGAGATCTAATTATCTCTGAATTTAAAAACAGCTGTACTAAATCAGTGAATTACCTGGAAGCAAGTCTTTCTGAGACTGGGGTATGGGATGTTTGCAGGGGAGAGGTTGCTTGTATATCTGTTAAGAGTCTTTTGACATGCAAATCTGCAGCAATAGATGGTGTTCCAAGCATAGTTAGATGGAGGAACCTGCAGTGAGTCCTGTCCTGAAAGCTGACTGATGTTGGAAGTCCTCTGGACTTGGTCAAGCTACAATGATGTAGTAGTAAATCAGCATTTCTGGTATTTTCTTCCTATATCATACTGTGCAAACAACCCACTTTGGAGACCACTGATTTAGAGTGTGCAAGCATTTAAATTGTGCACTTGACTTATGAGTGATGCTGCCCTGTAAAGGGGTCTAAAATAGCAAACTACAAAGGAATAATATGCCTGATAAGATTTAGTTCAAGTACATTTTGGAAGTCTAATAAGGACTAAAGTAAGTTTTCCAACAGCAGCCATCAATCACAGTCTACTTCCTAATTGACTAGAGGGATATCACGTAGGACTTTGGAAACTGAACACAGCTACACCCTTCATTTCTGCTTCTGTATGATATCCTTCTATTCAGAGAACTCTTGCAAGCTCTGCTCCACAGAGGCACACACCATTAATTGAACATTTCACTGCTGTAATTTTCTCCCAGCAATCAATCCACTGTGCAAAACTATTTGTAACTTAATTTTACTCATTGAATACAGTACAGAAGTTATACCTCAGTTTCAGTGTCCTTATCCTCCTCCTCAGCTTTTAAAAAGACATTTGTTTTGAACACTGCTGTGAACGTAAAACAGGCCAACATCAATCATTGGGTGTAGGCAAAATTACAAAAAGGAGAACAGTTTTCTAGTTCTCTCTTATTTTATTTAAAATTAGCATAAAACCTGTGCATGGACAGCAGGTGTACATACATAGCAATGTTTTAAAGTGGTTTAGTTCTGTGGACATCTGCTGTGGCTGGATGAGAAATAAGAAATAGAACATTTCAGACAGAAATAAGTGTAGAATCATGGGATCATTACATTTGGAAAAGATCAAGGCAACCAAATGCTATCATACCCACTAAATGATATCATGTGCCACATCTGCTTTTTTTTGAACACTTCCAAGGATGGTGACTCCACCACTTCCCTGGGCAGCTTGTTCCAATGCTTAACCACTCTCAGTGAAGAATTTTTTCCTAGTGTCCAACCTGAGCCTTTCTTGGCACAACTTGAGGTCATTTTCTCGTGTTGTATCCCTTGTTACCTGAAAGATACCAACCCCTGCCTGCCTGGCTACAGCCTCTTTTCAGGTTGTAGACAGCAATAAGGTCCTCCCTGAACTTCTTTTTTCCAAGCTGACCACTCCCAGCTCCCTGAGCTGCTCCTCATCAAATTTGTGCTCCAGACTCTTCCCCAGCTCATTGCCTTTCTCTGGACACACTCCAATGCCTCAATGTCCTTCAAGAAGATGGAAGGCATGCTTTTGTTTGTCCTTGGGGCTGCCAATAAACTACTTGTGGTAGCAAAGTGAGACTGAGAGTAAAGAAAAATTAAATGAGAATTAAATTATTAATTTATTTGTCCTAATAGTCTGTGTTTGCTAAGTGCTACAGAAATATGGAATATGGAATATTATGGAATCCTGTGATTCATATCTTAATCAACTAAAGAGACACAATTGATGTATTAAAATATCATATACCTAATAAGTAGCTAGTCAGCATTAGTGACTTAATGATACAATATTTGGTCAAATGACAAATTATATTCAAGATAAATCTCTAGAGCTTCATAAACTGTATGGATGAGTATTGAGTTAGACATAGTCAAATCAGCAAGGCATGTTTTTCCTTCTGAATGACAGGAAATTTTGAGTGGCATTCTTAATAGTCAAGTTACAAAATAAATTTCTAGTTTGATCTTTTATGTTTAATGGACTGTATAGTGTGATAAGATAATAGTGTGTTCTTAAAATCTGCTAAACTAGCCTTAGCTTATGGTTCTTGGTGAAAGAAGATGGGTAATGATTGATTTCTGGTCCATCAAAAGAGTGTTTCCACTGCTTGCTCTTTACACAGGGGGAGTAGGGCCTTCAGACCATTTTGAAACTGAATTACATCCTAAGAAACAGTATGGGAAAAGCAGAGAAGTGGTGAAGGAATAATAAATTATCTGTGAAGACATTGATTATGTGAACCTGAAATGTTAATGTACCATCAGTGTGAAGTTTTGAACTCAAATTAAGTTGTGCATAAAAAGAAATAAATTCTAGCGTTACAGTAAAAATTGGAAGTGGTGTGTAGCTTAAATTTATTTGATATATTGCTTCTTGGCTGTTGTTATAATTCATCTGAATGGAGTTTGCTTTTGCAGCCCTCTGGCTTCTAATGAAACTGCGGAATTGGCTATGAGTGAGAGTCTGCCTCTAGCTCAAGTGGTATAAATACAGAAAAAATGACTGAAATAGTGTGGGTAAAATTGAATTTATACTTCAGCAAGTTAATAATCTTGTTAATTGCTGGCTAGTTNTATACTTCAGCAAGTTAATAATCTTGTTAATTGCTGGCTAGTTTTCCACCAAATGACAGATAGACGTGTGAACATGATTAGCAGATATGACCCATAAGTTTTTACCATCATGATAAGCTGTGCTGGCAGGAAAGAGCCTGAAATAGTAGCCTGAGCAAGACAAAGAGTGTGGTGTTCTGTAATATGAGGTTATGAGTTATTTAGGACGGTGATTCCCAAACTGTGATCTGGCTGATCAGATGCAGTTGGCACTTTAGCTGCTTTCCACTTGCTAAGTGGAATGAATAGTAACTAAGAATAATTTTCCAGTAACACTTCTGTGTAAGCATTTGCTGCAATGCCCTTGGAGATGTTGTGCCACCCTGAATGTGTGGTGCTGGCAAGGAGTGGGACTGTGGTCTGCACTGCTGCAAACAAGAGAGGAGGAGGTCATGGAAGTTTGGTGTTCCAAGAACTGGGTTCCTAAAAATAGGGATGTTTCCTTGTTGTTGTGTTTCACAGAATTACAGAATGGCCTGGGTTGGAAGGGAGTTTAAATATCATTTAGTAACAACCCCCTTGCCATGGACACAGACACTAGACCAGGTTGCTCATAGCTCCATCCAGCCTGGCCTTAAACGTTTCCAGGGACAGAAGTTACATGGACATAGGGACACTGTATGCATTTGGTGGTTTTTGCTGGCTTGTGACTCATTTATTATAAGTAGAATAAATGTTTTTAGCAATTGCTGATGAGGGAAAATACGTACATTGCTGAATCAGGTGGATCAGAGGTACTGGCAGTTTCTTTGGTCAGTACAAAAACACCTCAGAATTAATCTCTGTCATACTCAGAAGTTTTTTGACCAGCAAATCCTTATCTGTGCTTCAGCCCTATGTGACTATTTATAACAGCAGATATGTGTCCACACTGAGGTATGCAGTGATAGCCATGTTTAAAAAGCATTTATGTCTTGCATATTTATGTATACATAGGGAGAAAAGCAGTGGGAAGGCAGCTGGGCTGGCATCTCACATGCATACTTTAAGCTTATGCATATACCCATTTAATTCATGTTACATACATTTAATTCACATTAATTTCTATTTCAACAACATTTTTTGCTTCCTAGGCGTATCAATTAAAATATCTGAGAGTCATTGAAAGATGAATTATCTTTAATATAAGTTCCTTTGAGGTTTAGTTAGTTATATTTCTGTATTACAGACACAGAAAACTCTGTAGTCATGTTTATGGCCTAGAATACATTAAAATTCTGCCTAACTGTAATGCAGATTTATATATGACACAATGTTTCCCAGTCTAGTGGTATCACACTGTAGATACAATAAAAACCCCAAGTTTCAAGCATGCCATCACAGTAGAATTATGCTGGTTTCACAACTATTTCATAGCAAGTGTCGTTTTTTTTTGATGTATAGAGAGGGGAAGATTCCTGTTCATGGAGCTGGCCTTGGCACTGATTAATGGAGCTCCTCAGGTGGTATTTTGTCAGCAGTGAGGGTTCCCAGGTCAGGGTGTGCACAGAAGGACTGGTGGTTTTCACAGGATGGGACAGGAACTGTCAGCTCACTGCAGTGCAGTCCTGCTGCCCCTTGTGATCCAGCAACTGCTGTTGCCCAGAAACCTTATTCCTTCCTTGTCTTGGAAAAGGCAGCCTAAGGAAGGAAGCGTGTGTGCATGTGTGAAAGTTATTATGAGCCATTTAAATCTTGAGGTTTTTGTCTTAGCCTGGTAAGATCTGAATTTTACTGTATGGCTTTAATGCTGAGTGTCTATTTTAAGGAAACAAATGGTCAGTTCATCTTGTAAACCCACTGGAATGCTTGAAATCTAGATGTGTGAAAAGTTAGCAGCCCTAGGGATGCTGCAGTACTCCATTTACTTCTTTCCTTTAAACCACATTCAGTTAATTATTCATGGAGGTCCCGTAATCATGCCCATAATTATGCAAATACATCCTTAGAGTGAAGTCTTGGCATTTGGCATTGACTTTATCAGTCCTGCTTAATTTTAAGCATGTGTTTAAAAGTCTTGTTCCATTCAAAATCAAAACTAAGAAAATTAAAATTTTGCCATATATTAAGTATTTCTAAGTTGCTCTGTTGTTTTCTTTTCTGACCATTCAAAATGTTAACAATTTTAAGTGTTTATATTATCATACCTTAGCAGCCATGTATTTAATTCTAAAGATCATTTAAACACTATTAAGCTCATTTTGGTACCTCTTAATGTATATCCCATTGAGTTTGATGGAGTAGTGACTAATATTTGCTGACATTACAAGGAAGAGGACTTTGTCTTTACATTTCTCATGGCTGTATAAAAAATATGTTCTCTGCATTCTCTATTTCTTGCAAGGTTTTCCACTAAGTCTGTTGACATAATATCTATTGGAATATTATTTAAAAATGTCCATGTGAAGAGCTTTTTAATCCATTCTAGTACTTCATTCAACTAATTCCTTGGTTAAAAGAACCAGAATTTTTCATCCATACTTACAAATAAGAATAATTATTTTTTAAAGATTTTTGAAAACTGATACAATCTTCTGGACCTTTATCCAGAAAACAAGATGTTAAAAAAGAAAAAAAAAAGGCAAGAATTCATCCGTTAGAGAGCACAATGTCTTTGCTGCATTCCAGGAAACTTTGGATGCAGGTTTTGAAATTGTTTACGGGTTATTTTCTGCGTTTCATCCCATGACATAGGTATGTTCTCCAACTGATACCAGCATTTCTGTTTAGATGCAGATGGCTTTTAGTGGGAGGGGGGAAGGTGTTCAAGAATGTTCTATCTGGTCAAGAGGTAACAATTCCATCTTCTGGTGTCTGTTTGAAGGCAGGTCACAGTTCCCTGGGATGAGCAGTGCTATGGTGTTTCAGAGTAGCTTGTTTAAATGTTTACCATACTGTTAAAGGGAAAGTAAAAACCTAATGCAATTTGAAAGAAACCCACAGAATTTAGATGATCAGGTTATTTTCCCCAGGGAGAATGCTTAGCAATCTTTTTACACAACTCAATTTGAAAGATATTCTTGCATCTGCTAACAGAATGACAATGAAGTAACCCCACAGCAGGGAATAGTCATTATGTCTGAAGGTGTAAGAGGCGAGGGTTTGTTTTTATAGTTGAGTCAAAAAGTTTATTCACTTCACAGGTTGGTTGCAGCAAGAAAAGGTCATCAATAGTTTAATTTAGCAATTGTAATTCGTATTAGGGACCTTTGATTTAATTTTGATACCTACAAAACGTGCAACAAATGGTGAAGACCTTGATGGGATCAGTCCAGTGTTTAATGACATTTTTATTTTTAATTGATAGTGATCTACAGCTGTTAGAGTGAGCAACCATCAGTAATGCACAACATCATTCCAGATTCTAAAAATAATCAGGTTT
>VYZP01010768.1:0-22436 GCA_013400635.1 Hypocryptadius cinnamomeus | reverse complement strand
CTACCAGATGATGTCATGATGATAAACCATCTGAAAAGATATGCATAGGAGTTGTGAAGGATCTTAAACTAGAGAGGCTGAACCACTGGGAAGAAAGTGCTAAAAGATTCTATTATACCAGAAGACAAAAAGTAGCACAGGCTCTAGTTGTCATATTTTCTGCACATTTAATATGGCAAGAAAAGATCTGCTTGAGAACTTATTTGGATTCCTGAAAAAATTTTTGATCAGCAAGAAGCGTTACTGCAAGTTTTGTAATGGGCTTTTCTGAATGTGAGAAGCTCAGTGAGTGATAAAAAGGTTATTGAACATCAGCTGATCCAAGAGCAATTGCCTGCATACGTGCCTTTAGCCTGCAGCAAGTGTGAGGAACTTTGGATTGCCTACATCCTCTTCACAGAAACAGTGCAACACTGCTTTCATTTGTAGAATGGTATAAGAAAGATGAGTTAGGCATTCCTGTTAACTGTTCCACAAAAACAGGAATCAGAAGTTATTTCAGAAAATTAAAGGACAGTCAGTTGAAATGGATTAAGAGAATTACTTTGTAGGCAATGGATAAGTAACCTCGTGGATATTGGTCATATTTCACAGTTCTTATTTTAGGTCAGGTAGACATCTCTGTGCATGTTCATATTAGATGGAGATAAAAACAACCCTGAGGGCAAACAGACATTCAGGTTCTGGAACATAAACTGTGCTCTGAGTAATAGGGTAAGGAGGACAGTTAGGACAGTAAGGACAGTGCTACACCCTACCTGTTCACCAGAGGGTTTCCTTTGCTTAAGCACTGTAGATTTTTGTATTGGTTCCCTGATGGAGGGCTCTGTCCAATATGACAATTCCTGTGGTTTTTCCTTGTGTAATGTGGCCATCAGTTGAATCATACATTAGATCATGGCACCATGGTGGACTTCTGCTTGCAGTTACTGACCTTGGCATTTCAGCAGCTCCACTTGCTCCTACTCTTGCTGAATTTTGAAGTCCCTGTTGATTTGGTGGTGCAATTGTTCATGTTTCTTTTAAACATACTCTTCGTGTTGATCCTGCTTGGCAAATGGTAGCGAGTTTGTGAGCTTTGAAGGCTGGCTTGAAAACTGTGAACATCTGAAGATCTTGTGCCTTTTTTTCGCTTTAAATATTTTATCTTCCAGCATGAAATTATTCATTGGATCAACATGTGAACTGCTCCCATTGGAAAGAGACTGGCTGTGAGGATTTTTCCCTGCATTTCTTCTTGAAAGGAGACTGCTGATGTTAGGAGCCACTGTTCTTGTAGCATGGCTGGCATTGAGAGAGGTTTTCTCCAGAGAGAGACTCTTTGGTTGGGAGCAGCTGCTGCTGGCAAGGCTGACTGGAAGAGATCTTGTCCCTGGTGGTTTGGGCTGAGTGGAGACCCTGTTGCAGGGAAGTGTTGCTGCTGGAGCAGAGCCAGGGTGGGGTGAGTGAGCATGGGAGACTCTGAGCAGGAAGAGCTTCTCTCACAAAGAGGCTGCCTGTCCCCAGTGTCCTTAACCAAGCAGGGCTCAGGGGCTGTGGGCTCCTGGTGCCAATGGCATGCCTCTGGGGATGGGTCCAATTTCTGGGAATGCAGGAAAGGCTTTGTGTGTCTTTGTGTGTGTCGAGTGCTTGTTTACGTTGTCTAACGATGATTTGAATCACAGAGCATGTTTGATTTAGTTCAGCAACTGTTATCATATTCAATATTTTAGTGTGTGTTTAATAAACATAGTGAAACCTGCTCAGCTCTCCACCTCTATTAGGCATCACCTGACTTAGGGAACAACTTTAGGATATCCCCAAGGTTTTTCTTGCAGTTTTGTTTGACCTTTAGTAAAAGACACCCTCAGCCAAGCTACTAGCTTTGCTGCTCCCTTGGCTGAACTGCCTAAGACAGGTTTCAGTCTGTTTCACTAATAATCATTTGGTTTTCTTCTGTATGAATGTGTGTTGGTTATGCATGGTCTGGCTGTTTTTTTCTTTTTTCACTTCTATTCTGGAGTTGATTTTTACTCAGGTGATCCTGTTCTGTTCTGCACTGGGTTGCTCAGCAATGACAATGTATTTAGATTATTTCCTTTCACTGATTTAAGAGAAATAATGTATCTTATGCAAAAGATGGATTTAACTTATGCACATACAAAAATATATACATGAACATTTTCTTTAGCATCTTTGGGGCTACTGTTAATTATTTCACCTCACTTTTCTGTTTTTTGGTATTTTAGATTACTGTGAATGTTTCTGTGAATAATGTGACGCACGGTAGATGTCTGGGACTAATGTATGATTTTACTTCTGGCTCAACTAACTCCTTTGGTGTTTAGAAGTAAAAAAGCAGTACCTAGAAATTCAAGATTGGGTTTTATGCTGCTAGCTACTCTTATCTAAGGAAAGTAAAAGAAAATACCTTCCTGGTATGGGCTACAAGCTATCTGCACAGAAGGAGGCTAATGGGCTCCTAATTAGATAGGAAGGGAAACCAAAGAACATGGAGCTACCTATTCACAGCTAATTTTAGGCTTTTGTTTAGCAGTGCTGACATAGAAACACTGATGTACCTGCAGAGGGCCCTGGGGGGTGTATCAGCTTAAATAATAGGCTCCCCCTGTGTCACAGAGCTCTAGGCCTCAGCTGAAGTGGAATTCAGACTCCCAGACCGCCTTGAAGTACTGCTGAGATTCTGGAGCTGGAGAAGAGCATTTCAGGGTACCATGATGAACATCTGGGTCTTAACTGTAAGACTGTGCTCACTTTTTTTTTTTTGGTAGAATTGACCTGTATCTCCATTATGTTTATTTATTGTTTTTTTAATTTACCCTTGATACCTGTTCTATCCATCTCAGCCTTTGTTTGTTAGAAGGCATCAGTCCTGCTCTGTCAATGCAAACGAAACAACTTTTTTTTTTTTTTACTTTTTTCTCCATGCATGGATTTATTTGATGATGTTGAAAAAGGTGCAACAGGAAACAAATTATCAGTTACTTTACAATCTCTCTTTCAGCTGGGTTTAGTTAAGGGATTATTTAAGAGGCAGGAAAAATGTATGTTTATCATGGTGATAATTTTAATTCTAAATAATCTATGATTACAGAATCACAGAATGGTTTGGGTTGGAAGTGATCTTAGAGATCCTCTAGTTCTGACTCCCCTGCCATGAGCAGGGACACCTTCCACTAGACAAGGTTTCTCAAAGTCCCATCCCCCCTGGTTTTGAACACTTCCAGGCTTAGGGAAACCACAACTTTTCTGAGCAATCAGTGACAGTTCTCACCAACATCACAGTAAAGAATTTTTTCCAAATATCTAATATAACCCTACTCTTTCAGTTTAAAGCCATTTCTCCTTGTTCTGTCACTCTACGCCCTTGTCAAAAGTCCTTCACCAGCACTCTTGGACCCTGTTTAGGTACTGGAAGACCACAGGGAGGTTTCCTTGTAGCCTTCTCTTCTCCAGGCAGAACAGCCCCAGCTCTCTCAGCTCTCTTCATAGCACAGGTGCTTCATCCTTCTAATCACTTTCATGACCCCTGTCTTGTCTCCCTTCAGTAGGTCCACATCCTTCCTATGTTGGGGTCTCCATATCTGGACTCCAGGTGGGGTGTCACAAGAGCAGAATCACCTCCCTCAACTTTCTGCCCAGGCTGCTTTTGATGCAGCCCAGGATACAGTTCTCTGGCAATCAAAAATTGGGGATTTTGATAACTCCATAACTCCAGGAATATATGCACTGATGCTTGAGCCTCTAATGCTAGTTATGCTTTTTTTTTTTTTTTTTAAAGAAAGAACAAAAAACTCTGGCAATAACTGCTGTGAGTCACAGTATAGCAGCAAACGTGTTTTGTGCTAGGAAAGAAAGAAGTCAGGAGAGAATCTGAGCAGTAAAACTGCCTTGCTGGTTTTGCTTTGTCTGCAGAGGCTCTGCACAACCACTCACCTGGTCATCCCAACGGCAGGAAAAAAATGGGGCACAGGAAGGGGGAATTGGTTGTAATGTGCATATATATATATGAACATGCAGGTGTTTCCACGTGAATAAAACTGTGGTGCTTACTTGAGCTTCATATACTGTCCCAGGCTAGATTAAAAATGGGTTTGCATATATTTTCCGTCAGGATAATTTCATTAAAAAAAAAAGGGCTTAAACATAGGAACAACACACAAAATAAATCCAATCCCTAAGCTTTGTGCCCTCCTTTTTTTACTCCCATTGAAACCCAGTAATCGCACTTGTAAATTTATAATCAAGGACAGGTCTTGTTAGCTCACTGGAACTAGAGGTATAGAACCATTGTACCATTATTATTTGACTTCAATGTGTCATCTGGTGGTACCCAAATAAAAAAAAATAGCTTCAAGTGCATCTTTGAAGGTCTTGCTGTTCACTACGTAAAATGATAAAATTTACCCAGAGTTTTCATCTATTAAAAAAACAAGAAACAGGCAAAAGACATTTCTTGTTAACGAACAACCACTGTCCAGATTTGAGAGTAAGGCTGGCCTTGAATGCATTCACGGTTTGGGCTATACCTTCTGCACATCTGTAATCCCAGAGCACAGCACACTGCATAAATTACTTGTGTTTGGCAAGAATGGCATGTGCAAAGAGGCTGTATCTTGGGTCAGAGGTATGTGCATCCCTTTGCATCCTTTACTACCTCCTCAGTGCCAGCTGGGGCATAGATTATTTATGTATCATTTGAATACAAATTCTTATATATGTTTTTACACACCAACACACATGGTGTACACTTGGCTCAAGATTTTCCAACGTCAACCATGAGGCTGGAGCCTAAATGAGACAACTTTTGAAAGGCCTGTTTTTTCAGGCCTTTTTTCAGATGCTGTACATCTCATGACCCTCATTCTAGACGGCTGAAGTTCATCTGCTCAATGCTATTGTTTTCTTTTGACAGCAGGACTCTGAATCCCACAAAACCCCTGTGTTTTCCTCACAGAAATGAGGACCCAACTAAGTGTTTTGTCATGGTTGGTGACACTGATAAGAAGAAACCTAGCAAAGCATAATATACTATCAAAAATTACCTTTCCCCCCAACACATGTTAAATTAGCCAATAAGCCTTGAAGCTGTGCATACCTGATGATTAATTTATGTTATTTTGTGGGTGTTTTTCTTTGGAAAAATGCTTCTCTCATGCTGGATTTAGAGCATTACAGAGTTTCACAATGTTGCAATGCTGTCTTCAATTCAGCCGCTTCATATTGAAATTTCACACACAATAATTGGCTGACCTTCACAGCTATGGCAGAAACTAATTAAAGCTGTAAGGCTTTGCTAGCTATGCTTTTGTGTGAAATGTGAAGTTTGGTGATAATGAAATATGGGGTGCAGATGCTATTGTCTCGGATAGTCTGTGTCCTTGGTTCACACTAATGAAGAACAGCAATTATTAAACAAAACGTATTTTCAACCATTAATTATTTGTGTTTTGATAGACTAAATGTCCCAGCAGCAGCTCCTTCTTCTTCACTTCTTCAAAAAGTCATTTAATGTAATTTTGCAAGCCAGTGGGAGAGTTCTGAGGATGCTGCATGAGACTTTTACTGCATTTGGAGGATTGGTTTTAGACTCATTCTGTGGCGCATTGCACAAGAAACTGCGCCAGAAATAAAGGAGTGCTTTAAATGGGATGATATAAAAGTTTGGGGATTTAATTCCTCTAGACAGAATCTGAATAACACAATCATTATTTCTGTTGTTAGATTCATAAAAAAGACATAAATGAGTACATGCAGGGGGTTTTTATGGGTGGATGGAAAAGGGTTATATCCTGCAGTCCATCTTTCTTTTTTAAATGTGTCCTCTGTGACCTCACTTATTTCAGCAGATGCAGAAGTTGATTTTTAATTATGGTCAATTGGTGAAACTTCTCAGGTGTCCTCACATTCTCAAGAATGACTGTTGGAGAACAGTGGGAAAAAATTTTTTATTTTCTCCACTGAGCTGAAATGTGGACTGTGTGTATGTATCCATATCTTTCTGTCACATTTGTGTGCTTAGTACCATAGTTTCATAAATTTGGAGCAACATTGACTGTAATGGTTAAGAACTGCTAAGACTTGTGTCTTCCAGTCCCCTCCATTTATTCCTCTTCTCTCTTTTTTTCCTGTATACCTCCTGCCAGTCCTTCCCCCCAATGCTATTTGAGCTTCATGAACCACCACTTCTCCTTCCATCTGCTAGGATGATTTGTTTAATGCCAACATGGCATGATCTTGTTCTACTTGAGGGTTACTATCTGCTCAGATTAGCTGGAGGAAGGACTTCACCCTTCCTGGAGATACCCAGCTGGGCCAGCTGCACCTCTAGCTCTTTTGCTTTACACTTGATTCACCTTTTGGGGGGTGCTGGGTGAGTGCTTGTGGTGCTGTGCTTTGTTTTGTTTTTCCCTTCTCCAGCCTGTAATGCTGTAAAGTTTCCATGCCCACTGCAAGCAGCGGTGCTGATGTCTACCAAGCTGAAGTGGAATATGTGCAAATGCCACCAGTGACATGTGACAAGGTATGCAGCAGTTATGAATGCTGGGGGATCATGGTGATAAAGGCATGTAAGCAGTGAAAATCTGGGAGATGCCATTAGAAATCATGATCTTCCCCTTACTGAAGTGACTTATCTAAAAAACAGCAATTAAAAAGACTTCGGTGCTAATTCCTATGGAATTTCTTAGGAACTGGATGGCCACTTTGAGCATCCCAGCCTGGTCATCAAGCAGCAGAGGTCTTCCATTAGAGTGGTGTTTTTTAGAGACAAATGATGTAAATATTTGCTGTTTGCTTCAATACTGTTGTTTCTTCCATGTTCTTAGCATCTGAAACATCAAGTTTCAGCAATTAAATATATGCAGTGATATTAAGGGATGAAACAGTTGTTAGGGAGATACCATTACATTTTTGTCTATTCTTGGAAATACAGTATTGTCCTACCTGGCAGCCATAATAATATAAGAGAATGAATCTTTATGGAAACAACTATTTCAGAGGATTCTTTTGTATAAGCATTCAATTGTGGGTTTGTGGATAATAAAAGAGCTTATGTATGTGCCACATACTTGTCCATCTTGGATAGATGCCATTACCTGTATCTCAGAAACAGAGAAGGAAAACTGAGACAGAATTAGAGACTTCTTATTCCTCCTCACGGGACTGATGACCCAAGAGTTGCTTCATTTGTTGTTTTTTTGAGTAAGTTGCTCTGAGGGTCTTAGCACTTCAAATACCTAAATATCTTGAGATCAGTAACATACTTGCTCAGCTGGGAATTTTGCATTCTCCAAACAAGCCAAACAGTAACTTGTTCAGGATTGTCAGTAATGACGTTCACTAGATCTTCCTGCCCCTGGAGTACTCCTCCCAGGGTTAGTGCCAGAGGGAGTCCAGAAACGGTATCAAGTTCAGGTAGATGTGGCCAGCTTGGCTCCCAATGATAAATCCTAGTCTTAAATGAGTGTGTGGCTCTCTTCATCAGGCAGGGTTTTCTTTATCCAGGCATCATCCAAAGGCTGCCTGAAGAGCAGCCCGGGATGTAGATGGGCTCCAGCCCAGCCTTTACCACGGTGCCTTCTTTCCAATGCCACTGTTGGTCACAGAGGTTTTCATGTGACTTGGCTTGTGTATATGCATTAACATCCTATATATGCATTTAACAAATTATACAGACCTTGACATACATTCGTGAAAAACAGAGGTACTGCCAGCAGCTGGTGGCTGTAATTAAGATTGCAAGGTAAAGGAACAATACGTGCTGATATTACAACACTGTTACTACAAAACTGAAGTTTTCCAGGCTTTTTCACTCACGTCTGTTCCAGATTTTGCTGGCATCTTGGCTGTAGCAAGTTGCTCTTTGAACATATAGCACATATATGGAAAAGTACAAAGCTGTGGATGGGGTGTGTGTGCATGTGTATGTTTGGGCACACACGCATGCCAATTGCACGACAAGGCAGTTTCCTATTAGTTTCACTTTACAGCTTCTGATGTTTACTGTGACAAATTTCTGTAAGAGGGGATTTTGTATGCTGATTTATTTGTGAGGCCAGCTGTATGACGTTAATATATTGCACGTTTTTGAGTGACCTGCTTTTTGTGACTTTTGAAAGAGAATCTGGCATAAAAGAGTGAAATTAAATGAGAGAGTAATCTCTTGCACATAAAATATATTTGAAATTACCAAAAGCATTAGTTTTTGCTGAACAATATTAAAACTATAGCGGGAAGATGAAATTCAGAGTTCCTGATGCAATCTGACAAACACGTGGAACACAATTGCTTGTAGTAGTGGTGTTTACAAGGTGCAAAGATGTCAGTGTGCAGGGTAGAGAGGTGAAGTTTTACAGCTCAGTGAAAAGGATATTCCCTGTGATGCAAATACTTTAGCAAGCAGGACTGTAATAAAGTAAAACTAATGAAAGACCAACAAACTAATCTTCTAATCCTGGAGAATAAATGAGATTTTTAAAAAACCCAAACCCCAGAACTATAAAGAAATTATTTCCAATAGTTTGGCAAACACAGCACTTTACTGTGTTACTATTTGTCTTTCTGTCAGTATATATGAATTTATGTGTGCAAAAGTGTTATATACAGGTTTTGTCTTTCTCATTCACAAAGAGAAATGAGAAGTAATGTATAAGTAGGTGCTTCTGACTATGCAAATTTCAGCTCCTTAAAATAATTCCCTGGATTACTTCAACTGACAATTGTGTCAGCTCATATCACAGCTATGGCAGAGTCCAAACATGGGTCTGAAATTTGCTGATTGCCTCTGTTATTTGAACTTTTTTGAGTACTTGATCTGTAAGACTGACAGCTTCTTTTTTTTCAAATGTTTTTACAGCTCCAGGGTTAAAGAGTAGTATCTTCAGAAAGCTCTATAGTGAAGTTTAGTAATTGACACCAATAACATAACAACATTAAATCATCCACCTTTTTTCTTTTTTTTTTTTTGTAGTGAATAAGCCAGTCTGCTTGTAAATGTGTTAAAGGATAGTGTGTAGGTGGAAGAATTATGCTACTATTTTAAGAGCTAATAAATCTTTATTTAAGCAAGGGACCGCTAAAATTTAATTAGGCATATAAAAGCAGAGATCATTCTAAGGGTAAAAATACGCCAATTCTCACAAGAAAAGACATCTGCTTTATGAAAAAAGAGTAAGTTAAAGTGTACTCCCCTGTTACTATGTCTATGAAAAAGCTGGTTGCAGGAGTCTAAGTGTAAAAAAGGAGGAAAAAAAGAAAATAAAGTATTTTCAGGCTGTGCACATGGGTATAAAAAACATGCTATGCAGTTAGTAATGTTGCCTGCTCTGCTTGGCAGTGTTCTTGCAAACACAGAATTCCTCTAACTCCTGAAGGATAGCCCTTTGAAAATACCGTCTCACCACCCAGTTGCTGGTGCTCCACAGCCAGGTCTCAATACATGGGTGAGCTGCAGCCTTTCTTAGCACTAGCTACAATGCCTTAGAGAGGGGTGCCGCTCATGGAAACCTTTGTGCACATCATGAAATAAATTGTGAGTGGCATGAAAAGTCAGACTAAGTCATTTTGGAAGATGAAAATTACATTGGACAACACATTGCTCTTGGCGGGTTTGCTCATGTGCCAGCCAGTGTGCTAGTAGGCATCAGGGAAAAAAGAGGAATTCCTGATTTTTGCATGTGACATAAGTTTTTCCTCTGGTAAGCACAATGTCACCATAGTAGTAAAAATAAAGGATCTTCTTCTGGCTTGGCATCACCATCTCAGAAAAATTCTTGAGATTTTATACCCTCTAAATCAGTGAAGAAAAAAAAAAGTAAAGCTACATGGCATATTAAAGAATCTCTTAAATTTACAAATGTGTATTAAAATAAATATCTTTTCTAGATTGCAAGCTGCCCTGAGTTTTTTCTTCTGTCTGAGCTACAAAGCCAGGCAGCACAGGCTGCTCGCCTGCTCTGGTAGGGCTGTGGTGTGTGGCACCCTCAGCTCTGCTCAGCGGCTGGTCACTGAACTGCAGGTGTGGGTTTTTATTATACAGATTGCTCCTAAACTTTGCTGTGTGTGTTGAAGAGTCTGTGGAGTGACAATAGAGGCTGCTTCTGTACCACCTTGGATAAATGTCTCTTCACTTGCGTGTGCCCATTACCTGGAATGCTGTCGCTGGGCAGAGCTTTGGACAGCAGAGTGCAGAGCTCACCCCTGGGGATTTGCTTGCTTTCTTAACATAATTATTAAATAACAAATACTCTTTCATTTTGCCCAACTAGGACACAGTCTTTGACCTTTCCTACTCTTTCTGTTCTACTAGCCTCTAAGACCTTTGGAATCTTTTCCAAGCCATCATGTGGTGCTTCATGGAGTGCAGGCACAGCTTTGTGGTGTAACAAATTGTCCGAGCAAATTGCTGAATCTGTAATGAAGAGTTTGAAGAGCAGCTTATACAAATATCTGTCAAAAATAACATGGTGCAGCTCATCCTGCTTTAAGGGCAGGACATACAACGTAAATGACATTTTAATTAAGGTCACTCTGCTTTCTGTGTTTATTTGGTTATGCTAAAACTATCTGAGAACAAATTCTTATCTTAATATAATATGTTTCAAGCCTGTGTTCTGCCATGTGAGTACCAGAATGACATAGTACAAGTTATCTAAAATGCTGCCTTCTCAGCAAGGCTTATGTTTATGTTGCTGCCCATTCATCTTTTTATTTTCTCTGGGAACATGACACAATCCAGGAAAGCTCATTCTGTGGGGCAGACCCTTTTAAATGCCAGGTACTGTGTGCTCTAGGCAAGGGTAGTCACAACTTGGCTAGGGAAGGTGTCTCTCATGTCTCAGCTTTCAATATTAATTTGCTCTGGCAAGAGTGCCATATGTACACTGAGTTATTCACATTCATATAAGAAACTGAACTTGTGATAGGATCTAAATGCTTTTGATTTGACTTGAACATACATATTCTGGGTTTTTCCTTCACTTGGGCAAAAAAAAACATGGCAATTTCATATATCCAATGATTCCAGTTTTTTTGAAAAATTAAGGAATGTT
Organism: Hypocryptadius cinnamomeus; assembly: GCA_013400635.1. Taxonomy (NCBI): domain Eukaryota; kingdom Metazoa; phylum Chordata; class Aves; order Passeriformes; family Zosteropidae; genus Hypocryptadius; species Hypocryptadius cinnamomeus. Next base: position 11,385 of record VYZP01010768.1, on the reverse strand, counting down.
ATCAGCAACACTTGTGCATGCAGCATACTGTTTTGCATATAAAATACTAACTCCTGTATTCAGCTGTTTTGATTTCCTTTGTTTAGTAGGGTAGACAGGGCTTCAGTAGCTAGGCTTTTTTGCTTAAAATTTTGACAGTTAAGGTATGGATATAATTCAGTTGGCAGGAGAAAACCTTTGGTCTCTAGTGAACTTACAATGTAATGTGAGTAAACTCTTGTTATTGATGATGAAGACCAAAGCAGATATTTTGAGCTAAACATACTGGACAAAACGGGCCACCTTCTGCCTTCTGTCCTATCTGCACGATCCCATAGTGGCCTGCTGGACAGATGGTTTGGTAATGACATGGTGAATTGCAAAGATTTTTGTTTCTCTAAAGTAATTGTTTGTACAAATCACAGACTTTGTATGCGTAAAATTCCAGCCAGATGTTGAAACCAGAAATGAATCAAGTCATTGATTTTGCTGGGAACTGTGATGATACCTATTGCAATTTGCACTGGGACATGTTAGTTGGGAGCAGAGGAATAGCAATGGCTTCCCTTGGAGCATATTCTTATGTTTAGAGATGTGATCTGCAAATGCAAATTTATTGATACTATAGCTTGGATCATTCACAGTGTTTGAACTGAAATATTTTGAATGTAAAATAATCAGGGCTACTGATTTATCCAAAGTAGACAGTTTTTGTATTAGTTCCTCTCTCTCTCTTTCCTGATTTCCCATATATTCCACGTGTCTTTCATATTCTTCCTCTGCTCATATCTTCAGCTGATAGAGGAGAAATATCTGGAATTCTCCATTTTCTCCCAAATTGCCTAGCATTCTTTACTTTTCACAAGGAAGGCTGCAAGAAAATGCATCTCACAGGTTTTCACACAGGAATGCCATACAAAGTCATACTGAGATTTCATCACAGGATCTAGGTGGCAGGACTGTGAATGTGAGTGGAGTGGCTAGGCAGTGCCTGACAAATCCAAGAACATTTTAGCACCTTCCAGAAAAAGATGTCTGCAAGCAAGCGAGGACAGAAGCTGAGTAGAAACACTACTAGCAGACTAGCAGAAGGGTAGCTAACGTTAGAGATGACATCAGTTAGACCTTGCGTAGCTCCAGGAAAGATCTCTGCAATTTGAGCTTATAAGAAAATGATATTTAGCCTGACGTGGAGTCTAGGTAACACAGGACTGGGCCATTAAAAGTCATGGCAAAAGCTGGTACAAGCCATCCAGGCTAGTGCAGGAAAGGCAGTGTTTGGGAGAGCTAGAAGAGGACTGCAGAGGTGAAGACAAGGTGATGTGAAGAAGACAAGGGCATACACTGAAACCAAAGGCTGCATGCAGTTCTAAGAACTGCTGGATGCATTTAAGATAAACTCTGACAACTGCAAATGCTACCTAGCTTTGAGCTCTGGATGTGCATCGCAGTCTGCTCCTAGCTTTTTGTTGGGATGAGATGCAGGAACTGTCAGGAAAAGCTCAGAGGTGAGCTGTGGTGGCATCCCATGGCACACAGGAAATTTTAGGAGCCAGGACTGCAGGATGGCATGGAGTGGGGATGCCCATCCTTTTCTTCAGACTGGTCCTCAGTCTGGGGTCAACAGACATATCCTTCCATCCACTGTCACTCTAGACACCTTGCTGAATGATTCCCATGCCCTGCTCATTTTCTAGCAATGTATGGCCACTGCTAAACAACAGAAAGAAAGCTTGGGCTGGAACTGTGTGGAAAACTTGTCAGATTAGTGATAGGTTCTGGCTCTGTTTTTAAATAAGTGCCTTCTGCTTTCAAATAAATTGTGAACAGATCCACAGCAGAGACAAAGCCATTTTGAGTAAAGCAAAGGCCTTCTGTCAATAGTGGCAGCTGAAGGACCGGATCCCTCTATTCCTTGTTGGCCTGTAGCTTTGAAATGCTGGTTTTTTGCACTTCTGTCTTTTCAGGAGTGAACCTTTGAAAAGGTTATGTGTCGTGAGAACAAACCAGAATCTAAATATAGGAAGGAAAAAAATAGATTACTTGTCTAAATTTTGAGAACTATGGATTCTAACCCATCCCCTTTAGCTGATGGCTCCTGCTGACTAACAGACAGGCACAGTATCCTGTCTTCCCCCTCCCACCTCCAAGTCTGCTGCTGCCATTTCTCCTGTTGCAGAGGACAGGCAGCATAAAGGACAACAGTTTAGAGGAGAGATGTGACTCTAGTTCAGTAATATGATCCCTTTACAACTCTGTTTCATGAAAACTTCTTCCTTTTTCCTGCGGTAGCACAAGGGAAATATTTGTTTGCTACACATGCTTTATTTAGATAAAGAAACAAGGGGGACAGTGTCTTACCAGCATTTAGAAATCAAAGAGGTTAGAGACTATTAATTCAGCCTATTATTAATCTGTTGTTGTATAGAATTCTGCTATTTATATGACACTAATAAATGTTTGAAAGGATATTTTCCTTTTATTTTACCCTTCTGCTACATAGAAGCAGTAACTGGCTAAGCAAGAGCCCTAAGCCAGCACATGCAGCCTCTGTTAATATGGTTCAAATAACAATTTCTTTTCTGCCTTGTTCACAAAAATAAACAGAATGAAAGAAAAATAAAAGTGTCAGTAACAACATCTTGCAACTTGGAAAAAGGGATTTGAATTACTAGTAAACTTAACCCCATTGCACACTGCCCCACCCCCTGCCCGAAAATCCAATTTAATTTCACATGTTTCTGGCTTTAGTTGCATACAGCTGTGTTATAGCTTAAAACAACTAATCTTTTTCTTTTCATTTTTCTGGTTTTTAATATATTTTTGGTTTACAGGAACTATTAGTTGTTTGAACACATCTTGCAGCACATTTTCCTCTTTAAATTTATCCACAAAATACATAAATAAGGGTTTTGTACTGGGAATTTCTGTTCTGAATTGTATTTGAGGAATGCTTTTAAAGCAAGCTGAGGAAAGTGTTTCAGATGTGCTCATCCAACTTACATGGAATTAGAAAGGAAATTTTCTGCTTTAGAGTTCTATACTTACTGGGAAAATATTTAGTTTTCTGGATATTCATGTGTCGGGGTCTCATTGAGTGTACCATTCATTCCTCAAATGTGTTCTTACTTAGAATTTGGGGGAAGTCTATGATAAATCCACATATAATATGAAAAATAGAGACTTGCAGTGCAATAGCCAGCCATCCCTGTAATCTCAGCTGATCAGACCATGTCATTTTTTGGTACCTAGCAGGAGCAAAGCCTCTCAGCCTGGTTTGGTTTAGGAAGCTTACCCCAGTGTGGAACCTGGTGTGTTTGGGACGCTTTTCTGTGGCTGCCTGATGGTACAGAAGGGTCTGAGCCGTGGGAGCCCAGCAGGGGGTAGCCAAGCACTGGTAACGAAGGAAGCCTCCAACTTTGAAGTATCCTTCGTTCTAAGGACAGCAATAGTGAGCCTGCACTCTCTGAACAGATTTTGCTTCCCCAAGGATTGGGTTATTTACCCTGTTGGTGAGCAATGGTGCACTGTTTGCTGGGAGAAGCCACAGTGCAGGAATCACTCTGCAGAGTAATGTGCTTTCTTTCTTTTCCCCCTCCCCTTTACCCCTGGAATGTTGAGGGTTTAGATTGCTCAGGTGAACATTCCCCAGCTAAATCCTTGGAAGGCGAGCAGGAGGGGAAACTGTTTTCTTCTGATAAACTACTGTATTTCTTCAAGTGTTCAAATTTCTTGGCATAGAATACATTTTTTTTTTCTTTTTTTTTTAAAGCTGCTTGCCAAACGTGTACATAATTTGCTATGCCTATGGAGTTGCATCACTAAGTGAGGAAGCTATGCTTTCCAAACTGAGACTGGCAGCTGGCAAACATAAAATATCTCAATGTTGGCAAAGTCCCACAAAAAAATTAGACACCTGGTTTTGAAAAATCCAAGGCTGGGTCTTCATTTAATATAAAGCAACTGATCTTGAGCCTGTGCTCACTTGTCACAACTGAGAACTTGATCACAACTGCTCCATTTTGCAGCTGAATCTGTCTGCGATGGAAACTGAAAGTGTGTTCTGCTATCGGCCTGGAAAAATGCTGGAGAATATTTCTCCCATTCTCTCGCACCCTCAACAAAATAATGGGACTTGGCTGGCTAGCTAACATACTGCAGATTGCAGGGATGTAGCAGCTTATATTTAAAAATCAACAGTCCTTCACTTGTGCTGCACCCAGGCCTGCTGGCTTAGGTTAGGAGTCTGCCTCGCTAGGCGCTGTATCAACCTGCTTGTTGCAGGCAGCGTGTGTGCAGGCAGACAGTGGTCCCAGAAAAGGATTATTAGAGATCACTTTGATGCTTGTCTCCAGCTCTGCTCTGCATGACTTTGGTGGCCTAGCCTTTGTTTCTGGCCCCTGCTCCTTGTCTCCCTCCTGTCTGCTGGCAAAGTGCTGCCTGCGTGACTTGTGCGCTCCAGAAGTGGCTGGAGCTACTGAGGCTCCGGAGATTGGGTCGGTTCAAGTTTTGACTTGACAGATGGAGCGGGAGAAGAGTTTCAGCCTCCAGAGAAGGTTGGGGAAGCAGCAGCAGAGCTGGTGGGAGCTGCACGACCTGCGGGAGCATGAGGCCCCCCGGGAGATGTCTCTGTCCTTTGCTGTGTCTCCATTTGCTCAGGGGAGAATTAGTAAGGAAAAGTACCCCCAACTCTCCGGAGCTACTGTGTCCTGAAATTTCAGTGATTCCTTGTGCAAAAGTTCTGTGCCGTGTCCATGCTTGGTGGTGTTGTGATATATTCTTTTGTCATTATTAGTGAGAAAGGTGTAAATGCTTATTGTCATTCCTCTCCTAAAACCAAGGTGTGGCTGCCTGCACAGTTTAGGAAGTAATACATGCTACCTAATGTATGTAGTAACACTACATACCCTGTTACACACGTATATAGGATAATATATATATATATATATATGTACACACATATAATTATTTTTTTAAAGAGACATTTGTGAAGGGAAGGAATGCTGCTTGATACCTGTTTAAGTGGACGTTAATATAGAAGCCCCCCAGTTTTGTGTAGCCCATTCTTACCTTGCTGCTACCTACACCAGGCTGCTCCTGTGTTGTTTCCTTTGTTCTGTTTTCCTCAGTGCAATGAACCCTTACGTTATGAGTTTCTGCTGTAGTTTTAACCTCTAATATGCAACCATTACAGCTTATCTCGTCTCCTAAATTACTCTAAAATCCAATTATAAAATCCTCTTTCCCTCAATAGCACACAACTTGCCACATTACTGAAATGCTGGGTAGCTCTTTTGTTTTTTCTAAATTAATAATAACTACCATTTTCCGTCTGCTCTTAGTATGGAAGTCTTTTATATCACTGTGCTCCTTTCCCATAATACATATTATGGTTCTTTTTATATGCTAGTTATGTTTGGAAAAGACAAGAAAGATTTTGAAAAGATGTGCCAGTCAGCTTCTGTGTATCAAAATATAACAATGAAAATCCTTAGTGGAAACTTAGCAGAAAATTCCCAATAGTAATGTATCCTGCCAGAAGAAAATGGCAATTCATCACTTGGTGGACCCTTGGGCAGGAACAGTTGTTACTTCAAACCAGTTTCTAATGATTTCAAAATAAGGTTCCTGTGGTAACATGTCAAAAGAAATGCAACAGGGCAAGTAAAAAACTCTACATTCAAAGTATTTAAAAATATTTGTGTCTTACCATTATGGTTTCTAAATTTCTAGTAGGCTTTGTCTTGTTTTTAAAAAATCAGATTATAAAAACAGACATGATTTACTTTGGAAGTTTATTAAATACATATCCTGAGTTCCTAGGTTCCCCTTTTTCAAAATGCTGCAGTTTCCATATTAATAATCCAGACGTTGATTGTGTCCTGACACTAAATCTTTTGCTCTTAGAATATTAACTATGTTGATAAAACCACTAGCCTGTTTTTAATAAACTCTTCAGTACCGTAAGCATTTTCTGAACCCCAGTGTGAAGATCTGGTGATAAAAGGGATGCAGTGGAAATAAAATGCGTCGTGAGAGCTTGAGTGAGATTTTCCAGAAGGGCTTGCTAATAGTAAATAACATCTTCACTTGGTCACATACAAATGCACATATATATATGTTCCTTTACACAAACTGTCCAGTGTTATCTAGTAATTATTCAAGTGCAATAAATTAATCAAGGAATGAGTGCACACCGATGTAACAAGGCTTACCAAGGGAAGAGTTGTTTTTACAGATTCCATGCTGAAAGTTATGTGGCCTAGAATTGAATAGATTTTTGCAAGTTTACAATGCAAGCTGCAAGATCCCAGACAGCCACAACTGTGTGTGCTGTGGGAACCCAGTCCACCATCCTCGTGTGAACTTCTTTTTGCCTTTCCATAGGAATTACATATGTAAGTGTCAGAGTGTTGCTTGTACTCTGGTATTTCTCCAATCCTATTTAATTGGACCTTAGTACTAAAAAAAGGCCTCACAGCCTGATTTTTAAAGGGTGATGCTTGGCTTGTCCACCAGTGAAGTGAATGGCAAAACTCCAACTAGTTCCAGCAGTGTCTGATTGGAGCTCAGCCCACCTCCCTTTGGTTGAATGTTATGCACAGCCCCATCCTCTCTCCCAGAAGGTGAATGAAAATATTTTGGTGTTTTTCTGGCCTGGTATATTCTAGTTTGGTGTGCTACAGTTCTAATGCATTTGGAGTTTTGAGGTTATGCAGACCTTTTTTTGTTTGTTTATTTATACTTTTAATTGTACCTGCTTTTTAAGTGATTGCTTCTTTCAGATTGGGAAACCTATCACTTAATTTACTTCAGGTAATAATAAATAAACCTGTATCAGCACAGACGTAGAAGTCATTGAAAATATATTTATATTTTAAATTGAAGTTCAAGGTAACATTTAGATGAATAATTATTTACTGTTTTGTAAATGATGACATATATGACAGCAATCATGCTCTAGTACAAGTGCTTTTCTGTTTTGAATGTCTCATTAGTTGCTGTGCAGGGCTGTACTGGTTTTTTAAGATTCAGATTCAAAATCTCTTCTGATTTCTGCTGTTAGGTTTTTGGCAGTGGGCCAGCTCCAGATATGCATAATATTTCACTGTTAGACCTTGCAAACAGAATATCCTGCTGTGCTAAAGAAAACATTGTGTTTCTTACCACATGAAAATAATCCATCACTTTTCAATCAGCACACATGTATACACTGGTGTGCACACACACACACACACACACACTCACCCTTCTACCTGCTTTTCCCATCAGACTCCAGAAAAAATTGATGACTGTGATGTGAAGGGTGGACTCTTTGTACATGATCCATTAAAGTACAAAATAATCAAAATATATCTAGCATCTGATTTGCAAAGCAGTGTGGAGTCAGAGGCAAGCTGAGGAAATAGACCATCTGAAGATCTCTGACCTTGTTCAAGGAGCAGTATCTTCTTGTTTGTTTATTTAAATCTTACATGGAAAGTGAGAATGAAAGTTTAAGGCAAGCTAGAAATATCCCTTTGCACAGATCATCACTGCTGCATAGAATGCATTATATATAAAAAAGAAAAAAAGCATATGTTTACAAAATACAAATATTGCCTTTTTTAATGTGTGAAGCAAATAAGGAGAGATTTTCCTCCTTGGAAATTACACAGGAGGGAGCTTATTCACAGTGGAGCACAGAAAATATGTGGGTGCATGCCCACAGGCTGTGGGAAAAATAATGTGAGTTCTTTCTTTTTGTTATGTTGCGCTAGATATCACTGTGCATTTATGACTCTTTTTCTGTACCACTGAATCTGGGTGTTTACCAAGGACAGTGATATCTAAACAGTATGCCATTTAAAGAAAAAATGTTAAACAAAAGAATAATTTAGCTACCTAAATTTGTTATTTGTTTACAGGCAGACAACACATTACATACCAGTACACAAGTGGTGTAACAGTAGTCAATGAAACTACAGCTAATTGAGGCGCAGTAGAGTAAATACACTGTAATCCAACTAAGTATTTAGGCAGTATTTCACTTTACAGTGAAGTTAGAACTCCAAGCAGGAGTTAAGTCCAAGGGGTTTTTTCTACTTAAATGTTGCCCTGCTCTTCAGAATGTAGTCACTGTAGGATGTCTCTGCAGCAAACTGAGAGAGGGACCACTCAGAAGTGCTGTGCATCAGCTGTCATGAATAAATGAAGAGCCTGGAGGTGGGAGGAATCATAATGTATAAACTTGTGGAAACTCCCTCTTTTCCCTCTGCATTCCTGAATATTTTGCTGAATGGTAATGGATTAAGAAATGTAAGAAGTGTAGGACATAGCTTTTTATGCCTATTGGTAATGTGCCAACAAACTGCACATGGACCATTGCTAGGTAAGTTCATGGGATCTCAGGAGGATTCTTTTTCTCACTGTCTTTCAAGGTCTTAATATTCTTATCTGTCTGTGCCTCAGATCTAAATCCAAAGCAATAGGGTGTAGCAGCTGAAAGAGCAGCACAGAAGCATGCAGTGGGCAAGGTTAAGAAGAGGCACTGAGAGCTGGGGAATCACCAAGGCTCCAGGAACCTGACGTTTAAATCCTAACATTCTTCACTGCTGCTCTTTAAGTATTTTCAGTCATGCACTTTTAGACCACTGAATTTTGAACTTCTGGTCACCCCTTTCTTCCAGATGCGAAAACAAGAGCCTGTCAGTGGAAAAAGGAGTTCTCAACAGAACTGTCACAATGCAATTTGTGACATGAGTCAGAAATCAGAGATCTATTCTGTTGCCATGATAATACTTGATTAAGATAACTTACCAGGCTGTCAGTTCAGCAGTTTTGTTGCCAGCCACTTATTTTTTTACTTTCTTAATTATTTTGTTGTTCTTTATCTAGGTTTAGGAGATTGGAAATTGATGCAATATATTCTGACATCTTAATAAAGCAAAAGAACATTTGGGCAGCCTGTTCAGGATTGTTTTTTAAAAAGAATTACTTTCCTTTGGAATTCCATATCTTTCAGCTCCCTTTCCAGTTTTCTTTTTAAACATGGAGTTGTAAGAAGGAGAATGTGGAGAGGGTAAATAATGAAAAAAGGTCTTGTGGCTGGGGAAAAAGATATCTATTTTCAGGCATGCTGACTCATGCCTGACCTTAACAAGGCAGTTACTCACTTTGTACTGATCATTTTACTCACCTATGAGATAAATAAAATAATATACTAATTTTGGTTGAAATAAACAGAAAATATGTATTTGTAGAAAAGACTGGAAATCTTTGCCAACATTTTTACTTGTGGAGAAATAAACATTTTTCACTAAATCAAGACAGTTTGTCTGACTTTTCAGAGTTCCTTACAAATGCAAATGGTGTTAACTGAAGCTGTGGTCACTTCAAAAGACGGGGAATACCCTTTAAGGTGATTTTTTTGTCTTAAATATGAATGAAGTTTTGTGCAGTCTTCAAGAGGCTCACTTTCTCTGTGTGAAGCAAACAGTTCACTTTCCTCACATATACTATATGTGTATGTGGAAACAGAATTACTGACTGATACAGTTCCATTTCAGATGGTGACTTTTCAGAATGTTAGCTTTTCATGTGCCTGCCTCTTCAATGTCTTTTCATCCCAATTACAGAAGCATTTGAGCTTCAGCATTGTATCTGAGTATTTGTAGCACACATGAAATGCCAGAAAATTTAACTTAATCAACAGCTTTTGCATGTGGGGTTATTTACATTATTATTTTTCACACAAGAATGTTTTCATTCAGCAGAAGCTGAAGAATGATGTCAGAAAATCCCATGAGCTCATCTTTCAGAATGGCTTGCCTATTTTAGCTCCAAATTTCTGACAGTGCAATTTTTTATCCTGTTTGTTCACAGGCTCCAGAAAGAAAAATGTAAGGGGGGGATTATGCATCTAGCAAGTAAAATACTGCTCAGCCATGTCGTTTGTGTTAATTCCATGTACTACAGTGTAGAAAGCCCTGTCTAAAGCACTTTACTGTTAATCCCCTGCTGCTGTGAGAAAAGCTGTTTTTCACCCTTAGGATGAGTGTGCACCCTTTCTTCGGCTCACAGTCACCTCAGCAATAGCATCCAGAGGAGGTGTCCAAGCTTTTCCTTTGTCCAGAATGTCTGCTGACTTGACAAGAGGAACTCTGAGGGCAGCAGGATGGAAGAGGAGGAATGAGAAGTAAGGCTGGGGAAAGGGATCACTTATTATTTACTCCAGGGAGGGGTAGAAGAAATAATCTGAGTCTCCTGGCAGAAAGAGACTGGAGGACATTGACAACCAACAGGTAAAGAAGATGCTGATAAAATATTATGAAGTAGAGAAAAGAGCAGTACATGTGGAGCCTGGTGATACCACCTTGGACTACCAAGAAATAGCTGATGTGTAAAGTGAAACACCAACAGTTCCCAAGTGACAGGCAGAGAAGAAAAATAACCAACATAAAAGAAAAATTCAGGTTTGTCAAAACACTACCAAAAGTAAGACAGGCAAGTGCAGTCAGCTAGTTGTTCCAACACCTAAAAATGCCAGAAGGCACCTTATGGAGGAAGCATCCATCAGCAAAATGATAGGGGTTTTTTGCTACTGACCATAGCAATATTTTTCCAAGTATTTCCTCTCTGTCTTATATGAGCATTAGTTAAGCAGAGGAAAGCAGTCCTCAGTCTCCCTGTACAAAAACACTCAGAGCAGCAGCTCTTTTCTCTTTCCTTTTTCATAAGGAGATATTGCGACCAGAGAAGGATTTCCAATTGGAAGAGGTTTTGTTACCAAGGAAGATGTGGATGACAAGGAAGGAGATGAAAAAGAAGAGTAATTGAAAGGGATGCCTCCAGCACAGTGCAAGATTAATGTTCCTCCTAGTTTATCTCATATTTCTTCCACAGATGATGTTCCAAACATCTATGTTTGTATGGTTAATGCTGAGGGTAAAGAGCAGAGAAGAACTCCTCGGGGCCTGCTCAATTCTTGCCATCACCCTTTCAGCAATGGGGGGAAAAAACACCTTTGTAATTCCTCACACCTTTGCACCAGGGTAAATGAGAGGTTAAAGGGGTTATTTGGAAGGAGGTGCTATTGATGCTGATCAGCACTGGACAAACCAGGCCCCTTGTGCATTGTGTGGGGAATTGTGGGGGTGCAATGATTTCTACAAGGAAGGGAGTCAACTGTGGTGGAGGGCTGATAAACCAGAAATGCTCTAACTATAAGCTCAGCTTNCTCTAACTATAAGCTCAGCTTCTTGGTGTACTTGGGGATATTCCAAATTATTTATCGTTCTGGTAATTTCTAACAACTGCTTATATTTTAGACGTCTGTGTTTGTAATGTTATTTGGAGCCTTTAGCCCTATAAGAAAAGTAATTATAATTCACGAATTACAATGTGCAACTGTTGGTACTTTATTTT
>VYZP01010765.1:0-11191 GCA_013400635.1 Hypocryptadius cinnamomeus | reverse complement strand
CCTGACCTGCTTCCTCCAGAGATAATCGTGAATCAATTTCCTTTACGATAGGAAGCTCTGGGCTGCTGGATGCAATGAATCCTTTTTGATTAGTCATAGAAGAGAATCCTAACCACTTGTTTAAAGGTCTCAAAACACCATTAAAGAGGAGATGAGGGTGCAGTCTGTGACCAAATTCTGCTTTGAATAATTACAGTGTAGCTGCCTACACTTCTCCTCCATATTCAAGTAGATACCACATTCTTCTTTGCTACTTGGCATAAATGATTTTGTGTGCTAATAACTACTGCGTTCCAGCCCTGGGGTGGTGGCAGCTAGGAGACAGCAAAAATCATTCCCATGTCTGTGTGAAGGGAGATGTTGCTGAAGGTTAGTGGTGATCAAGCAGGGAGATAGAAGCTCAGTGGTGCTTGCTCTTGGAGAATCCCAGAGAAGTGTTCAAGGTGGCTGTCCCGGTGCTTGAGGAGCACACGGCTCTGTTTCCTGCAATGGCAGCCACAAAGTGCTAATGTGTGTGGGGCAGGACATGTCATTTCCTAGTGCACTGAACCAACACCACTGATAAATATTTAGGACAGATCAGATGGTCTGAGTGCGTGTGCTGGGGAGGAATGCAGTACTTGGCTAAACAACCAGGCATTATCTGAGATCCACTTTAAATATGTGCTGTCTCTGTAATAACACTGGGTGGTTGTTCCAGATACAAAATTTCAGTTAATCTGCTGTGTCAGTTTGGGCTTGCAAGTCCAAAAATACTTTATTAGTGATTTATGTCTTTCATTGTTCATTTTTTCATACGATTATCTCTGCCCACGCACTGCTACCTAATCTTGTATTTTTGCGTGCTGTTCCTGTGGTTATTCCATGTGAAGAAGGCTTAGTGTCACTCGCAGAGCAGCACGTGCCTAATTCTGCACTTCAACATAGAGTTTCTTGTATGAAAGAATATTTGAATTTTATCTCTCTAGAGTGAAAGTAGCTAGCTTACCAAGAACCAAATTATTTCTCAAGCTACTAGGAAAGTATATTTGGCATAGACTTCAGTGATTCAGTTAAAGCTTCAGAAAACAGAGAGCTTTGAAGAGAACAGCAAGCTTTAAATCCTTTGTATCTTTAATTATCTTTATAGAGCTGAATAATATCCTGTACTATCTGTGTGCACAATGCTTGAATTAATTTTATGTTGATTAATTAAGGGAAAACTTCTTTTCTTTTACCTTTACCCTACTCCCTGTAATCCTGCAAGCCAGCTTCTGGTGGAGTTAGCTTCGAGCATTCATTAGCATAGCCTGGGCCTTTGACATACTGCACTGGTGATTTATGCTTGTGAATATTCATTGTGCTAAATCCAGTGGCTTTTCTGCTCACTCTTGTTTTTTAGAGAGTACCACGCAAGATACAAAGTCTCCTTAGAACCCATAACCAGCTGCCTGGGTAGAAGTTGGCTGCATTTGAATCTCTTTGCATGCATGACAGCAAAGTACCTGCAGTGCAAATGCAGGGGAGACTGGATAAAAGAAAAGGCAGTAGGATAGTCACCTGAGTTCACTGTGTGTTTGTTAGTACTGGTTGTACTGTTAATACTGAGAGTATTAACAGTAGTCTCCACCATCCTGAGAGCTGTCATGAGAGAGCAGGTAGGGGAAATGCAGATCAAGTCTGAAAAACATAAGGGAATCATGAAAGGGAAAAAGATAGGCCATGAAAGAACAGGCAGGGGGTAAGAGAAAATGCTTCCAGAACAAGAGGCAAAGATACGTGAATGAAAGGTAGGAAGGAGATGCCACAAGATTAATTTTACTCTGTATGTACAGTGATCAGAGTCTGAAACTCTGAAATACTGTTTCTGTTTCTGACATAGCTTGGCTCTGTGACCTTGAGAAAGCCTGGTTCCCTAAGGGTGCTCTGAGAAACCCTGTTAGTTCTGCTGTTTGAGCTAGGCTGTGGTAGGATAATAGGAGGGAAGAATTTTCTATTATTTAGGGAAGGAAATGACAGACCAAATGACCTTCATCTGCAAAAAGTTATATCAATGTCTACATAGAATTGTATACCCATTTTTTGTCTCTAAGACATACTGCAGCATGCTGAAGTATCTTAGTTTCAGCTGATAAACTTGTTCATAGTATCTGTGAACTTTTATTGAGCATCTTATCTGCAAAGTATCTTCATATCTACTGGGAAAGATTCACAATATTAACTGAATGTGTGCAACTGAACAAATGAAAGTTTAATGAATACAAAAGTGAGGTGTGAGTACTGATGTTTTTCTGCAGAAATCATTGAGTGATGTGTGTTGGGAGGAGAGACAAGGGAGATGAGAAACCCGCACAACTGCTCATCACCTTGCCTCTGATTAGCAATCACTGTCTGAGAGCCTTTTTAAAAAAATACAGATTTTTTTTTTTAAATAGGGTTGATCTGTTAGCTTTCTTTTTGTATAAAAAGCTTTGTAAGGTTCTGCTTTCTATCCTAAAGCTGGAAACTTCAAATGGACATGTAACACTTCTCATGTTAACTTACTGCTGTTTTATTGATGAGAAATATCAAGTGCTTATTAAACTCATCAAATACAGATATTACTTGCTTCCATCAGTACTGAAGTGAAAAGGTGATTTTTTTTCAGACCTTTTAGAAACAAACACTGTGCAGATTGCCAAGGTACCGCCAGAGAACTCACAGGGTGTTCAAGGTGAAGCAAGAGGTAACTGAAGCAAATCTCTTGAGGATGAGGGAGGGAGTACTTGGTCACAGAAGTAACAGCATGGTATCTTCTGTGCTGCATGAGTGCAAAATCTATGTGCTTATGGGATGCCATCTTCATTCCACTGAAGTCTAGAGTTCTGTCTTTGAACACTTTGGGCTAGGATTTTAGAATTTCTGTGGTTGGTTTTTTGGTATTTTTTTGTTCTTAGTGAATGCAAGTCGACACGGGTAAACATACATTCTTTAGCAATCTTAGCTGCTTATTTGGGAAGGTATTTGCTGTTTCTCATTTTGATTTCCAATTTTACACGTGTACTCTTTGTTAACTAGTACCTGTGAGTGCTGTCAAAAATACATAATTAATTAATTGGTCTTAAGAGCTCTTTCTTTTTAGATGCATTTTGATTTTAAAATGCTTAACCTTAAAATACTGGGTTCTGGATGCTCCAATACAGTACTCAATGACTTCTTTGCTTTCCTGTAGTCAAATTTTGACAGAAAAAAATGGCGATAGTCTGTGCATTTCTACTTGTCATTTTCTCTTAAAAGAAAGAGCCATAAAAGAGGAGCATTTATAGCTTTTCAGATGACACATTCACAGAGAAAATAGATTTATTTTAAAATCAAACAAAATGAACTATGTTTATTGTTTTAGTGATAAAAATTGAGGTCGATCCCTGAATTTTTTTTCAGTCAGCCCCTGGATATAGACAAGTGGCTAGCATGATATAGAAGAGGTTGTTGTGGAAAGGCTATCATTGGAAATATCTTAGTGAACAGTCTACTACAAAGTATTTGAAGGTATTGGGATATGTGAAAATCCCCTGGATCAGGGATAATTACATTGGGATCAGGGGTCAGAGGAAGAAATTGAGGTGGGGAAATTGAGCCTGTGTGTAGTGGGAAGCATTGTACTTTCAGCCACTGTAACCAAAATGACTGTATTTCAGAATAATAAGCCATGTGGAAAAAGAGTTTTAATTTGACAATTCTTTGTGCTTAGCAGTGGTGCTCTTCTGAAACTCTAATGATATTACTGGGGATATTATTAAAAAAAAATCAACAAAATAACAACAAAACTCTTAAAAATTCTTCTTCATGGTGTTTAAGACATTGATAAAAAATTAGCAATTTCTTCACTATTTATCAATGATTGTTTTAAAGTGAATCAAATAAATGATTTTTTTTTTCCACCTTTCCCCCACCATATTGTTGGTTGGTTTGCCAGCTTGTTTACTGGATACTTGAAAAATCATGTTCGATGTGTGTTTTGAAAATATTTTTCCCTTTAGACTAGAATTCTGATGGCTACATTTAAAAAATGTACAGAATTGGAGGGCTAAGTTTTTGTTCTTTGTTTTTCTTCTCCATTTTTACAGTTTCCTCTTTAAAGAAAAATTTCCAACTGACCAATTAAAAAACCATCAACAGCAAAAAAAAACCACTAACAAGCAAACAAAACAAAAACCCCAAAGTACAGTTTCCTTGGGGAGTTCAGTCTAAACAAGTACACAGTAATAAATATTAGCAGAAATTATTTATTAGACAGTCTTTAGTTAGGAAAGCTTCTTAACACTTAACCAGTCAGTGGGATTAAAATGTGCTCAATTTGAAGCACTTCCCAAGGGCTTTTCTCATTTGCATTTCACTTGCTCAGAGAACTTCAGGTTCACATCCTTTTTTTAGGTGCAGTGGCTATTTGAGAAAAAATTAAAGCATTCCTAAAGCAAGTGAGTGCATTGGAATGGTGTTTTAAGAATGAAGTGCTTGCTTACTGCTTTCAGTGTCTTTGAAATATTTTATTTCTGGCTCATTTCCAATATGGAAGGAGTTTGTTTTCAGAGAAATATTGTTGCCAAGGGACAGATGTTGACTGTGTTGTGTTTAAAGCAGACTGATATTAATTACATTCTTTTAGCTATTCTACTTCTCTGGATAACTTTAAAAGGTCCTTCCAGTTTCCAGAGTACTTAGGTAAGCTCTCGGAACATGAACACAGTGTCTCGGCATTTACGTGAAAAATGTATCAGAGAACTGGCAAGAGCTGAACTTATTTTTGTGCACAGTTGAGAAATGCTGTTTTCAGATGATTACACTAATTAATAACATGGAACAGCTTTAGTGAATTTAGTGAATGCTGTGATTTCCCTCCCTTTCCTCTTTTGCCTTTCAAGTATTTATCTGAACCAGTTGTCAAACAACCTATGTGGAGCACTACTTACTACATTTTACCAGGGGAATGGGGTAATTTTTTTCTGTGATTGAGGCAGCATTATCTGGAGCAATATCAGCCTTTGGGGTTTCCCAGTTTCCCACTGATAATGCAAAGTTAATGTTTTGTCTTTGGGGGTTTGGTTCTTTCAAGGATCAATCTGAGTAACTTGCCTTGTCTACAGTTTTATGCCAGCTTGCTTGAGCTGGCCTAGTGCTGGTGGTCCCAGTGACAGGACTGTCACTGCTCACCCCACCAGAACCTGCAAAAAAGTGTTAGTTTGGGTTTTTTTCAACTAGCTCCTGAAGACTGAGCCCAGCTCCTGTTTCTTAGTCCTCTGCCTATTTCAGTGGTTTAGATCATTTTGTTCTGTACTTGGTAAAATGTCACTTTCCAAGTATTTTTGCTTAATGCTCAGTACTTTAAGAAACACTGGGTCAAGAGAACATAATGCATGTAACAGCTGCGCAGAGCTCACCTTAGGGAGCCAACCCGTAGCCTTAACCTGCTTCTGCAGGAGCCCTAGAGGGGAGTAAAATAAGCTCAGCCAAAGCAGGTGAATTTTCCCCCCAGCCCTTTTCTCAGCCTTCCATGTTTCTGCAGAGTTGTTTTTTATGCCTTCTCATCCTCTCATCCCTCCCTCAGTGGGATGAGTTCAGTGTGTCCTATGAGTTTCTGGTAGAAGAGCTCCAGTGAGGTTCTGTGGGGCTGAACTCCAGCCCTGCTGGCTCCCAGCCCTGACTGCTGACCAGTGATCCATCCTCCTTGGAGCTACCTGGAGACAGCCCAACAGCTTATGCTCAACTTCTGAAACATTCCTGGGAAGCTGTAGGCCTGCTGGATGTGGATGAAGGCCTGCTTTAGTGTTCAAAATCGTGTTTTAACAAAAGGTTGCATACTTGTTGCCAGCTACAAGCTGTCAGTAGAGGCAGGTGTTTCTTCCTTCCATTCAGACTATGGAAGCTGACCTTCCTGTTTGCTTGAATCCCAATATAAAAGCTCTCTTTCAGCTGCCAGTCATGATCCCTGTCACTCATTAGCCTCTCTCTGCTTCCCTCAAAACTTGCCTTAGATAAAAACATTAGCCTAATTCTCCAGACCTAGTTATTTAAAAAACCTAAATGTTTCTCATCTCAGTTGTCCCTCAAGAGATGATCCTTATATTTAGGAGTTGATGTTGACTGACAAAAGATTAATGTGCATTTACAGTGAAGTTGTCCAAGTTGTGTTAATAAATTGGCATTCCATTTGTGGGTTACATAAATGGGTAACATAAAACTGCCTACATAAAGCTATACCACCTCATTGGCGTTCTCTTCAAATAGCTTTTTGTCTTTATTCGTTTAGGCAATTTCGACAGAAATATCTGAGTACTCCTCTGATAATGACAGCCTGGGAGAAAGAGAGGCCACCCTGGCGACCACTACTCCAGGATCCAGTAAGGGATTACAGCCAGGGTCAGGAGGGGACACGGGGGATGTCACAGCACGGCCGGCCAGCGAGTGGCTGAGGTCAGCGCAGGCCCTTCTCCGCACCCTGGGGAAGCAGGCGGGAAAGGCCCCCAGAGCCCCCGCCGAGTCTGCCAAGAAGAGGAAGCTACTGAGGTAAATGAACTGTCCACCTTAAGGCATTCTTTTTCGTTGTTTTATCTTAAGTTGTAAGTGAAACGATACTTCTCAAAGTGTTGGACTGTGTTTCAAGGGTAAGCATTTTAGAGACAAAAAACTTAAAGAATGTCACTTATCTGTAAACAAGCAAAAAAGGCAAGAAAGAACTAAATTTAAAATCTCTGGTGAAACCTCTCAGTCTTGAACTCATGTTCAAATTGACTGGTTTTTGCACTTCTAGTAATGCCTTACAGATGTGTGAGTGGACATACTTCTATTCTAGCTTCTAATCATTTCATTGCTTTGTGCTTCTCAAGAAAGTCTGCAAAAATGCTGTACCTCAGATTTTAGGATTTTTTTTTTTGGTCCTCTCCAGATTTGTCAGTGCAAAATTATCCAAAATAATGTAGGAAAGGAGTGGATGAACAATAGTTCTGAAGAGCGTAGGACAGACTGTTATGTAGGCAATGGGAGGATGTACTCCTAAGGTGAAATTTAAATGTCTGTGACTAAGTTAAATACATTAGAAAAATATGTGACTGCTCAAAGAAAGTAGCCTGAGATGGAGCAGTTGAAGCCTGATGTTCTCGCTAATTACAGTGCAGAAATGGTCACTTACATACTGAATTAATGAAAGTTGTGTTAACTTAAATGGTACATATGAAGATATGCCTCAAGCTGTGGAGACCACAATTACAAATGGTGCTCCTATACATCTCTCTGTTGTCTTTTTAACAATGTGCTTCTCTTACAGCTGAATCTATGTACAGTCATCAGTCAATTACTTAAAAAGTAAATCTTTAGTTAATAGGCATACCTTTTTTTTCTCTGAAATATTCCTGGCTATTTCAAAATGCTGTCTGAGGAAACAGGTTTGGAAGTCCTAATTACTGAAGATCTCTATGCTTAAAAGTGCTTTGCTTGTGCAATCAAGCTTTATTTCTTGTTACTTTAGGAAGCATGCATACACAGCTGTACTAGGTCAGACCAAAGCTGTAACCCCCAAAAATGCCTTATAGTGGCCAAAAGCAAGAATGTGTGACTGTAATAAAAACAGGACAAGTGTACAGTGGTATTTTGCCCAGGTGCTCTTCCAGCTTTAAGCAGTTCCTGAGCTGTTTGTTACCATTAGTGGGTTTGTCTTTTTCTAAATTCCAGCTTCATTTGATGACCTTTACTATCAACAGTCTAAATGCAAAAAATGTTTTATGGGAAAGATACTCTAACACAAGTGTATAAGAGAATAAATTGCTTTAAAAACAAACAAAACAACAAGACGAAACCATCCACAATTATATAGAATGTAATCTGTCTGGAGTGGCCAGAGGAACAGAGCTTACAGGGTTTTTTACCTTCCATCCTGTGGTTCCACTTTGGATTCCTTTGGGAACAGGGGAGCAGGCAGGAAATTCCTTAGTTATGAGTGTTGTTTATCTAGTTATTTTGCTCATCCAGGTAATTGTCATCTTTTCACTCTTCCTGTTCAGGGCATTAATTCCATGTGTCTCTCCCATCCTTCCTTTTACTGCTGACAGAGAACATTTTCATTGGTGTGATAACAGTGGATGTAAGTTTGCATCCTCAATAGGAAAGCACAGGTTTTCAGTGCTGTGGATTGAAGGCCAGTTTGGGGAAAGGTTTGTCAGCTTCTTGATTGATCGAGTGGCAATCCCTTCTTTGTGGTTAAACAGCTAAAACTACAAAGCATTTGTGGCCTTGTCATTTCTCCTTCCTTCCTACCTCTGCTGCAGATCGAGGCCACAGCAGAAAGAGCAGTGAGCAGGGGGATCATCCTGAAGCTGGACCTGGCTGTGAGCTCCCATGCAGATGGACTGTTTGGAACTGCTCAGTAGGTGGAAGAGAGCCATGAGTCTCTGCTTAACTGGGCTCTCTTTCTCCAGGCCAGTGCCTAGGGAAGCATGGGCTGAGGTGGTGCAGGTGTAGAGCTGCCATCTTCCTGTGGGAATTCCTGTGCAGTAGGTTCGACTCCAAATCCAGACTGTATTGTGTATGTTTTTTTCGTGGAGGAGTCCTTGTGTAGGTAGAGTAGGTCTCCTCCCTTTTTTGTTTCCCCTTTAAAGAAAATAGGAAATATTTATATTTTTATATCCCTTTGCTGTTTGACATGCGTAAATCTATCTTCAAAAGTAGAGATATTCAAAATCTATCTTCAAAAGAAATTTTAGCTTATATTTTCTGTAGAAATCTTAATCATGCTACAATCTGCATTTATGCTTGCATTGCCTGATTGGAGCTATGCCTCAATGGGTACATTTTTCTGTGCAACTTCAAAGAAACCCAGCTAAAATATCCCTCCTAAATCCCAAGCAAAACCAAGCCAAACAAAGAAAGGAGCCTTAACAGTCTCTGCAGTCTCTGGAAAAATGCAGATAAGTTCCTTTCTACTGTCCTCTCTTCCTGGAAACTTCCTGGTGCTGAAATGGAAATGTGTAGTTGCCTGGATGGGAGGAAAGAGTATTGTTTGTTTGGCCCTATTACAGATGCAGTTGTCATACACTGAAAAAATTGAGATGCAACTAAAGCAACAGAAATCTTCAGATGTAAGCTAATTATGGATTATTAAAATAATTTTTTGTGATCCTAGCATTGGAAATTTGACTTTAAATTCAACACCTTTGAGTGTAAATAAAATGAGAAGCCCTTCTATGTCCCCAAATCAACATGCACAATATACAGTTCTGCTGCTGCTGCTGAGCCAGATTTGAAGGGGCATGTTGGAATTCTCCTCTGTTAGGGGTGAAGTGGGGTTTTGGAAAACAATTGGTGTCTGAAGACAAGAATGATGTGGTGGAAGCAATTTCTCCCCCACCTTATCTACTGCCAAATTCTCATGTGTTTTCTTGTAGCCCCTGTAATGTTAGTTTTTGCTTTCAAAAATGTCCTAAGATTATTCTTCTTTCTGCCATGGTCCCTAGGGGAGAGCAGCTAGTCTGGAAGGTGGGGTTTGTCCTTCAGGGGTGTTGGTGGTTCTGAAGAGCTGTGCTGTAGGAGATGCCAGTTTGTCACACTGGAAGCAAAGCAGATCATCTCTTGCTCGCAGCCATCAATGCCACTGCTTGGGACATCCTCCCCTTCAACACTGATATTATGTGGCTGTGTAGTTGCCCTCCTCTATTTAAACAAGCTTATTGATGAATGCAGTGGGAATACATAATTTTCCCAGGTGCACTGCCAGATCCATGGCCTTGGACTGCACCTGTGAGCTACTAAGTGAGTTGAGGATTAGGTGCTACTAGTGGTACGTGGTACTGAGATGAACAGCCGTGGTGATCAGGTCAAGAGGGGTTGGGTTTACATGCTCCTGCCCTTTTATTCCATCCCAAAGCTTCTGTTTCTCAGCTTGAGTCAGCACTTCATGGGAAAATTATGCAAATGATCTGTAAACCTGAGGGGAGGGAGTATATGTTACAAAGAACAATTTTCAAGGACCTCTTCTTGTTACATTTGAAATCCGTGTTAATGCTATGGGGTGAAATGTCTAAACTGCATTAGTTCCAATTCTTTCAAAATTTCTGCGTGAAAGAATGGAGAAATGTAGAGTATTGCAAGTTTTAACATTTATTACATGGATTAAACAAATAACTGGGTTAATTCAGTATTTGTAGAGAAGAAAACTCAAAATGCATGTACTCAGCTTCTCTTGTCTGCAAATAAACCTTTCTTAAATGTTTTCTGAGTAGTTTACTTTTTCCATTAAGAATTTATTTCCATCAGAAAAACAAGTCTGAGGTTATTGTAGGAAATAAAGATCTTAAGTTATAAAATGTTAACTCTGTGTCTAAATGTGTCATGTTGCAAGAGCTTATAGTTGTGAAGAATAAGCTTTAGCTTTTTGTTTGGTTTTTTAAATACTTGAGTGGCTGTTTATAGTTCAAGAGAAACAGGATTTCCCAAGGTTTTATTTAAAATTATCTTATATCTGCTTGTATGCAGACCACATACAAATCTGATCAGCTAAAATTAACTTTCGTTATCAAAAGAGGAGAAAATTACAGAATGTCCTGGTACTACGTGCAGTAAAGTGAAACCCAGTTGTCACATGAGGCCAACTGAGGTCCTGAAAATAAAGGAAATTGCCAAGGGAAGAGGGAGCTGGCACAAATGAAGGAGACTTTTACTCTAAAATTGGGACTGTTCCTTCTTACATGCATCCACAAGTGGCATGAGGGTGTAACATCAACAGACTAGCCATTTGGATGGTTGTGTTCTTATGCTAATTTTACCTATTTCTATAACTATTTAACTTTTCTTTGCTAGTGAATTTCTTGTTCCTTGATTAGGAAAATTCCTAAAATGAATTCCTTGATTAGGAAAATATAAATGAAAGAATATCATGGCTGCAGTACAGATGTACCACTTGTCATCACTGTCAGTGTACACAGTAAAATTATTTTGTACTTAGAGAAAGTTAAATTGTATTTTCTCTTCTAGAAAATGTGGATGGTTTCACTGGGCCAAATGTTTGGTGCTAATGGGGAAAAAAAGCACCATGTTTGTCACTGGTCACAGCCAGCACAGCTTCATGAGGGTCCTGCTTGTAAACCCTTCTGTGACAGGGTAGCCCACCTAGATGATCTAGGAAAGCCAGTAGATGCGATCTTTTTGGACTTCAAAAGCAAAGCTTTTGGTACTGTCTCTCACAGTA